>JAEIFU010004319.1:0-16524 GCA_018904235.1 Lordiphosa stackelbergi | reverse complement strand
ACAGAGAAAAAAAAATGCAAAAGCTACACGAAAATGTAGGATTTCTACACGTTTCGACCGGGATTTTCAACCCATTACTTTTGTGTAGCTTTTCTGCACGCCGCATGTTGAAATGAGAAAGCTAAACGCGGTGTGCAGAAAAGCTACACGTGGCGTGTAGAATTTAGAAAGTCACACGCGCGTGCAGAAAACCTACACGTGGCGTGTAGAATTCAGAAAGCCACACGCCCGTGCAGAAAACCTACACGTCGCGTGTAGAATTCAGAAAGCCACACGCCCGTGCAGAAAACCTACACGTCGCATGTAGAATTCAGAAAGCCACACGCCCGTGCAGAAAACCAACACGTCGCGTGTAGAATTCAGAAAGTCACACTCGCGTGCAGGAAAGCTACACAAAAGTAGTGGGTTGAAAATCCCGGTCGAAACGTGTAGAAATCCTACATTTTCGTGTAGCTTTTGAACTTTTATTTTCATTGTAAATAAAAAAAATCCGAAACTAGATCTCGACATGAACACCAAAACCTATTTTTCCGTTTTTCAAAAAATTGTTTGTTAATTTATAATCAATTTCAAAAAAACGAAAAAATGGAAAAAAGGTTTTTTAAAAAATGGTTATTTTCGGTTTCGGTTATCGGACTGGTCTCAAGTTAACATTGGTGGAACCAATTTTACTGTATCTACTAAAATCCTGATTTAATACATTTTTTAATTATTTAATAATATTAAGTAATTATTGCTAAATATTATATATATTATTTTCTGTTATTTCTATTATTTTTATTTTTTTTTTTTTTCATTCACTGAACCACCATGATATAGCTTCTAAGGATATACAATTATCAATTATTGCCGAAAATTACGTTTTGGTGGGCATGTCGAGATCTAATTTCGGATTTTTATATCCTTGGAGAGGGCATATTAAAATTGTCCGGATGTTTGTAACACATAGAAATTTCTGTCTTATTAAGAGTTGTGGTCCAATCACAAAAAATCTTGAAAAGTGATCATTTGCTATTGCAATTAATAAACTTTATTTAAATAAACAATAGGTGTGTATCTATAAACTGTTGTATCTTAAATAACTTTTCCCGTTATTTAAAAAATAAACATGCATAGGCTTAGAAGTAAAATCATTAATATTAATTAAGTCCATTTTTTCCTCTATATTACTTTGAAGTTCATATGACATGAAGTGTGCGGAAAAACACGTAAATTTAATTTCCTTACATGCTACAAATATGTCAAAGTTATTGAGAACAAAAAAAAAAATTTTAAATATTTTTGTAACATGTTCTTTGATAATTGCTAGGAAATAACCTTTTTTATATTTAATACTTTTGTATATTACCGTGTACGCTGTCAACAAATTTTTGCAGTCTGAAATAATAGATTTATTCAATGCACATTCATTTTCAATTACGTTAATAGAAAAATCAGACTTCTTAAAAGTATTGGGTAACCCATTAGAATATTTTGTTAACATATAAGAGAATTTGAATGCACTTTTAATGGCAATAGATTTTTCAGCGTTTAGACGGGATGTGATTGAATTCGCGTACATTTTCATCTCTTTATGCTTTGCCTCGTAGCGCATAGCCCACATTAATTTAAGCGGACCACATTTTCGAATGGCTGTTGGATAATGCACCATAAAATGGTGCTTTGGCTTTAAATCACCATACAATGATATATAAATTTCATGATGACTTCTTATTAAATCTGTTAAATTTTTTAAGATTTCTTCATTGTAATAGTTTGACATAATTACGTCAATTATTTTAGAAAGTAAAATTATTAAACTCCAAAATTTATTTTCAACTGGAACTAAGTCACCTATCATTAAAGGTAAATACTTGGCAAAACAAATCATTTCACTGGCACTCATTTTAATACGCGAATGTTTCAAATTTTTTAAAGTTATATTTGGTGACGTGCTACTAGTTTCCAACTCTCCAAAAGGAAACAATCGTTTTCTGCTATTGATAATGGTTTCACTTAAAGTTTTTTCATTGATTAAAGATAGCAGCACACGCGATATATCATAATTACACACGCCCTCAAAAATATCGTGCATTATGTCAAAGGATATATTGTCCACTAAATGAAAATATTTAAATTCATTAAATACGCATTCTTCGTTAATGCCATTGAAACTGCTTTTGTTTTTTACATCTTCCAAATAATTTTCCTTAGTTCTAACATGTTTTTCAGTGGTTCCTTTTGCAGTGCTATCCTTACTTTCCCTGCAGAGTCTACAGAAGTTCGATGACCTGAAAGATTTTGTAAAGCCTAAAATTGAATTAAGGCCAAGGTTGTCCCCTATTGTCAGTGCCAAGACAAATCTTACTTTCTTGAAATTAATGAATATTCCATTTTCTAAAACCTTCAGTTCTTTTATAACTTCTTTTAAGCAGGTTTCATTACCATAAATTTTAAAATAATTGGCAGAACAGAATGCAGCAGGAAATATGAAGTCTAGCTTAGATTGAACGTGAACTGGAAGAGTTGGAAAGCTGTAATACAAAGCACAAATTGAATACGGGTGTGAGCCCAAACAGTTATTAATTTGAAAGTCATCTGAGAATAAGTTGTATGGTATTATAATGTCACTAGAATTATCTTCAAAATGATTTCTGAAGGTTTCGGCGTTTGCAAAATTAGTAATGCATTCGCTTTCAAATAAAACTTTCATATGATTTTCTACTTCTTCTAAAATGCCAGGAAGCTCAAAAAATCGTTTGATTTGATATTGAATTGGCATTACTTGTAGAGTTTTAAGCTTGGTGCTCAAAGTACGACAACCATTTTTAACGACTTCAGTCAACTCATTATTAATTGGAGCGGATGTCGGATTTTTGAACCGATTTTCTGTCTCTAAATATTTCTTATATTTGTGTTCCGAGGACTGACTTTCAAATACTTCTTCGCAAAAATTTATAATCTTGTTTAGCTCTGGAGTTGGTTCGCACACATTTCTTAAGCATAGAGATATACTTTTAAAAACTTCATCGAATTTATTGATTATAGCATTAGCATCTTTTCTAGGCAGCGAATTCTTGGCATACAAAAAAGTGGAAAAACTAAAAACTTTTTCTTTCAACTGATTCATTAATAAATCATTTATATTCTCTGAACCTTCATTTTGAGTTACGTCTTTGTCTAGAGATGGAAGTGTATTAAATTCAACAACCGGACTTGGAAGAGTATCAGCTAATTTTTGTTTTTTTACTATTTTCTCAAAACAATCATTATGATTTAATAAATGGCGTTTAAATGAAGAACTGGTTGAAAATAACATATTGCATTCATCTTGAACACATTTCTTAGTATCAGTTGAACGCAGAAGGTGATCATATTTTAAATGATGTAAGTATAGGTCTACACACTTAAATGTTTTTGAGCAAACAAAGCACAAATTCATTTTTTCACAAATATTATTAGTTTAAAGAAAAATTATTTCTGATTTTGAACGTTGATGATTTCAAGAAAATATTAAAAACTACTTTTAATTTGATTAAAAATATTTTTAAATGTAATAATAAATATAAGGAACAAGAAAAGTATCTCTGTCTATTTTTGAAAGAAATTTAGAAAAAGAGTTAAGGAAGCTGACCTTGCATCATAAGGTGTATCTATGTCATAAAAGAACTTCTGGACAAAAGTCCATGTAAGCAAACAAGGGTGCGGATACTCTAAATTTAAAACCTGCATTAATTTAAAAGCATAGTCAAATGCTTCCAGCAAACTCTCAAATTTATATAGAATTTTGTCGAATACTACATAATAGTTTTTTTTAACGACTCCTTCCACAATAACAAGCGGCTGAAGGGTTAATTTGAGGCTCAGACATTTTTTTTGTAACTCATCCAGTTTTATATCCAAGTTATTTATGCTCACTATATCCAGTATGAGAAATTCTTCTGCATTCAGCAAGGAGTACTGCTTTCCGCCAATTCCTTTAGATGGTATTACGCAATTTATTAACTGAAGCAAGGTTTTATCAATGTTATCTGTAAGCAAATCAACATATTTCATATCAATATCAAAAGGAAAATCATACACAAAAGTAATATTTATTACTTTTATCGGATGAGTCCAGTGCATCCTTTAAGAGTTGCTTGCAGCGCGGATTCAGACTTTTACTGGAGAAGTAGCTCAATACGGCACCCTTAAAGTTATTCCACTTTTCAAAAAGGTTGTTTCCCTTCGTTGGATAAAGGATGTCGAAATCAATCGCTATCTAAATAAACACAAATTAATAGTGATAAATAAAATTAAAATTATAATGATTTACCAATTCTTTCGCCCTGGCATCTTTCAATAGCGGCCACTGATTTAGAAATTCTATATTGTCTAAATTTTTCACATCACGCTGCCGTAAAGAGAATGTTCGAGCCCATCGGTCCAATTGGTCGTCCCACTTTGAAAGAGGCCAGTTCAACTCCTTTTTTAATTGGTTCAGGGTTTCATCATCTGGGCTCTGTGGACTGCTGTTAGTTTGTGTTTTAATTTCATTTACATTATCCTGCTTCTTTTCCAAAATATCCAATTTTCGGCGCTTGTTTGCAATGGTTTGGTACTTTGTAAAAAGTTTGCCTGCAGGAGCTTTTCCATTCCTTCTGGGAATATAATAGTAGTCCTAAAAAATGTTCATAGACATAATATTTAATATTATTAAACAACACTTCATTTTAAAGTACCCACCGAAAAATTTTTTTCTTCTGGAAAAGCTTTAAAAATTTCCAACAGTATTGCATTAAAGTTGTCAGGGCGCAGTTTGAAATTATTTGCAGCTGCTTTGGCTATTATTATGTCTACGAGCCTATCTCTATTGTTATCTGTTAGCCGCTTGTTCTCATTGTAGAAGCATTTTATAAGGTTTCCGGCATCAGTTTCGGACAGGACTTCTAGAAGGGTCTGAATTCAAGCCAAATAGTTATTGTTGCAAAACAAGATTTTTAAATATATAATGTAATGAATAATCAACTCTGCGTAAATGAGGTTAACCACCCTAAAATGTTCTTTAAACTCACTCTAACCTGGCTATTAAGAAAACTGCAGCGTGTATGAGGGATTGCCGTGTTATTTAAATTCACGGCAAGCTGCTGTTTTTGCCATTCAAACAATTTTGCTCGGAATACTGCACGTTTCCCAATATCCTGCTTAAATATATCACAAATGTCCCGATCTGTTAGATATATTAAATTTGTGTCATTTACACCGGCAGCTGAAAGTAAACAAAATATTCAATAATTTCTGTTCGATTAATTTTGCGTATGTTCTATACATATATACTGCGAAAGCCACACATACATACATATAGAACTAATGTTTTGCGAATACAAATATGTATGTACACACAGATTTATGAAACAATTGAATGCAAGCTTCACCTTTTGCTGCTTTGCACAGTCTGCGGGCAAAAAAAAACTCGACATACATACATACACATGTTTGTACAAATGATCATATTTACGTATATGTATAACGCTGCTTTTTGCTTTCACGTTATTTTACGACTATTATTTCATCATTATTTCAATTATACATACATACCTTGAAGAGCCGGCAATAAATCAATTAAACTCCAACTTTGTAGAATTGTCTTCATATTTTTATAACAATAAAACACGCGTGTCCGGCGCACTTCACTTAACATCTGCATATGCAAGACGTAAACCGCAAAAACAGAAGCAACAACGCTACGCCGTTAATTCTTTTCTCACTTTGTTTTCGACATTCGTCAAGCGTCACTTTTGTCTAGTCAGGGTATGTCAAGGCATATCCGACTATGAAAAGTATATGTACACTTAAATGTATGATTCATTAATAAATTATTTTTTTTTGGGTTAATAATAATAAAAAGTCTATCACATAGCAACCCGCCGAATGACCTGTCCATGCCCCTTTTTTAAAAGTCAAAATAATCAGATAATATATAGTTTTAATTCTTTGTCAAATTCGAAGGGTATACAAACTTCTTTCTTTGGCGTAGTGCAACCTTTTTTTTGTTGGCGTTGCGTCGACTGCATTTCTTCGGTTCAGTCGACGTCGTCGTCAAAGCAAAATCGTGCATTCGCACTACGGCGACAAGCGACGAGGAGCGAATGTGATCAGCAACACGTTTCGTGTAGATTTTCAACACGCAGCGTTTAGATTTTGTAAATCTAAACGTACATTTAGAAATCCCACACGTCACGTGTGACAACCAGCTTGTTAAACGAAAAATATAAGAATTCACTACTGATGTAGAGCTACATTTTTCGTGTAGAATTCCCACACGCGCGTGTAGGATTTCAATATCCAAACGTTAATGTGGAAAACCTAAACGTCCGTGTGGTATTCAGATTGCTGCATGAAAAATGTGGAATTCATTGGGCAAATGAGCTGATTTTCTAATGTCGTGTAGACTTTGCCTTTGCACACGCAGCATTTAACTTTTCAACATTTGCATATAGATTTTTAATTTCTACACGTCGCGTGTAGCTTTTCTGCACGTCGCGTGTGGCTTTCTGAATTCTACACGCAGCGTGTGCAATTTAACAGGGCGAAATACGTTGCGTTTAGGTTTGACGTTTCTACACGCGCCGTGTAGCCAATTTTTAACTATAAATTAAAGAGATTTCCTTGTTATTGGTCCTGAAAATGTGCTGACTGGCGATAGAGTTGTTTGAGTTTAGCGCATTTCCTGGAAATAACGTTTCCTCTGCTGCATGGCAACGGCAGAGTAGGAATAGGAATCAAAGCAGAAGTGAGTTGGTTTTTGCCAGCTTTTAACTTGTTGCTTGCTTATGCCCTTGTAAGGAATGGGTATGAGAACTTTGCTGTTGGAAGTGTAGTTATGTACATTAATTACATAATCCAAGAATGTTAATATTTTGCCATATGTCTAAACATGAAGTTTAGATGTCAACTGATGATGTGCCATCCATTCATTTAGCAAATTGTCTGCGATTGAGTATATATATAATAATTTTGAGTTAATAATAAAAATGGATTTCACAGAGCCAAAACTATTTTGGCTCTTCTATTGCGTCGCAGAGTCGCAGTGAATGTATTTTGTCCTTGGATTTAATCGCGTTTTTGCTGTCTAATATTTTACGTCTTTATGCCAAGTTTTACCCTGAAAGTCGTAAAACTGAGGTAGGAGCTAAGAGGCAAACGGTTCGATGAACATATTTCTATATTTATGTTTTTAATGTTAACGTCTCAAAACTCAGCAATTATTAATTATATATGCTTTCATACAGAATTGCAAGTTTTGGACAAAATCGGATGACTATATCTGTATTCTGTATCTGAACCATCGGTCGAAAAATGGGTCTTAGTGGAAAAAATTTTTTGTTTTTAAAGTTAACGTCTCCAAACTTAGCAATTATTAATTATATATGCTTTCGCACAGATAAGCAAATTTTGGTCAATGTTGGATGAGTATATCTTATAGCTGCTAAAGGAACCATAAGTCGGAAAGTGGGTTTTAGTTAAAAAAATTTTGCCTTCTTAAACTCTGAGATTTTAGAACATTTTCAAGGGTATAAGAACTTCGGCACAGAGGAAGTTAGCTTGGCTTTCTCGATTTACACATGAGGAAACAAAATTGCAACAATTATCAAGAGAACAGTAAAATTACAAAAAATACCAGGGATGCAATCTGTTTCTGAACCACACCTAACCGCTAATACGTGCTCGAAAACCAAACTGCGAATCGAACCAGCGTTGTTTGAAAGTCAGAACCGAATCGAAAACCTCAAGAGATAACTATTCAGTTCGGTTCATTTTATCGACGTAGTGACTACTTTTAGTTATGTTAGTTTCAGATAATAAAAACGAAACGAGTAACGGTTTGGGTTACGGTTACTGTTTCGGCCGATCGTTTTTTCCGGTTACGGTTATATTACGGTTATAATAATTCTGTTACGGGTTTCGGTTACGGTTACGATAATTAGTATAAAATATCACTTTGACAAATCATGCAGACAAAAGCGGCCCACATTTATTCAGTAAATAAACTAAGTTCAAATAGCTTATACTGAAGTATTTTCGCCCATTTTTAAAGTTTATTATTATAAGTTTTAACCAAAAGATAGACCATTTCATAAAAGTATCTGTTAAGTTTAATTAGATAAATATTTGGTCAACTTAAACATTTGCCGTTATGTACCTTCATGAAACCAATGTTTATCTCAGAAATGACATCTTAATCGAGATTAATAGATCTAAATAGCATAAAAGCATTTACAGTTTATAGTCCAAGCGACGCCAGTGAGCAAATATCGAACTAATTTTGGAATTGCTTTCCCGTGATAATTGAATTAAATTATTGTTGTCCATTATTTGATTATTCAGTTTTTAAAAATAACATTTAGGGTGTTCACTTTGTTGAGCACATAGGCACTTGGGCAGGTTTGCCTGACTAGTATTGTGAGCAACCCTCTGTGCACAAAATTTGTGCACAATTACGTTTGACATTCCGCCTGTTATGTTTTCGAGATTTGGTGAGAAAAAATTATATAAATAAAAAAATGCCAACTAAAAGCATTAAAGATATTCTTCTGGAATGGAAAGCAAGCGAATTATATCAATTATTCTAAACAAAATATGTGCACACTGTTTGGGCACAAGTGCCCGACTTTTCGTAGTCAGGGTCTGGGTCGAGCAAGCTGTGCACAATTTGTTCAGAGTAAATTGTTGTTGGAAATGCTTACACTTTTCCCCAAGTGCCTATGTGCTCAACAAAATGAATACCCTAATTGAATCCACATAGAATAAAAATCACCAAAGACTAACAGTTCTCTATGCATTCTTGTTGGTGAAACTTTTGCTGGTGCTAAAACCGTAACAATTTCGCTAATCTTGTCCCACACTTTAGGTTACAGAAAATAATGAATAGCGATTTTAGCCGAATTCGTGCATTTTTGGATCGGCTAAACTAGCCAGCATCCAGTGTTATATCACATATGTTTAACGAAAGATGAGGAGGGTAAAGAAATTGGTTAGCTGCACTCACTCTTTCTCGTTCGCTCTCTTTTCGTTGTGCCCGTCAGCAACAGTGCGGCGCCATGTATGTATGTCAAATGTTCAATGTGCATACATCAAATAAATTCTGTGGCAATAAAGAATAACAGCACAACTCGACTTATGTCAAATTTGATATTTAAATACGAAAGACTTTCTCAGTATCAATTCTATATTGTGTCAAAATTTCGCGCCAATCGGATAAGTGGTTACAAAGATATAATGGTAAATCAAAACAACACAAGTCTGAAGAAATATAAATAAGTTGTCTGTTCGTCAAAATGCTAAAATAAAAACTTGATTTATTCAAAAGGACATATACTTAAAGTAGTCACGCTTCCAATCTGTAAAAAATGTCCACTTTGCTACCAACCACTTTTTTCAAATATTCATTTAAAGTTAATTATGGCTTTCCTGTAAAATTGGATAAACACTTGTGCTGTTATTCCTTATTGTCACAGAATTTACGTTTATGGGAATTTTTACTAGTAGAGGAAACCCGAAATTAACCCATATTTTTGATTCTGTTTTGGTACTGATAACTGGTTACTAACGGTTAAGGTAAGAAAAAACAAAATTTTCTCGGTTATGGTTACGATTTCGGTTACAAATTTTATAGTGTTTTTAGGGGTTAAGGGTTACGGTTTCGGTTACGGTTTTATCTCTGGTTAATTTGATCAACTATACAAAGGCTGGCATCGTTCTAGCGTTGTAAAGTTTTTCCCAACTACCCCTTATGTAACAGCAAATTGTCGGGTTGCGAACGGTATCCAGCGTTTTGATTTTGACTAGGTAGGTGGTACGTGATGTTTAATAATAAAGCTTACAAGGATTTTATTTAATTAATAGTGTAGTTAATTTATATGCAGTGGCAATGGCTTTTTCCATTTAACCATTCGTTGCCTTCTTCAATATTCAGGAAGCGTTGCTTGAGGTGCAGATTTTTAATTTCGCTGACGATTGGGCACATGGCAATAAAGTGTAGCATATCTTCGACAGCTCCAAGTTTGCATGTGGTGCTTATAGATGAGTGGTAAGCATATTGAGCTGATATGATGCAGTGTATTTTCATCGCTAAAATAGTTTTTATCTCCTAGGCTTAAATTTAGTTTTTGGATAATCTTTGTATGCGAGTCTTTCCATGTGATGTGGTCTGATAAGTTGATGGGAACATCTAGCTCACTGCCTATTCTTTCCCACTCTTGGAAAAACTGGAGCCTATTCTCAATAAGATATCTTGTTACAATTTTTGGAAGTCGACTGTTGTAGTTGAAGTGCAATCGCAGTGTGTCCAAATACAACGGGCCTTGTCCTGTTTCGGTGTGCAGTGTATAGTTTGGCGGACTCCTTGGTAGTCTAAAAAGCTTTTTTAGAAAAAAGCGTTGTAGTTTTTCCACATCCTCAAACGAATTATAGCCCCATATTTGAGCGTTTTGATTTTGCCATCGTTTCTCTGCGAGAGCGAGGCCAAAAAGTGGGGGGTGTATTGGTGTGCGATAATAAAGCGCCCTGAACCAGCTTCATGGTGCAATGAGTATTAGAGATAGAAATTGCGCTGCCTCTCAATTTTGAGCGATGTTAATCGATAGAGCCCAAAGAGATACTTACGGTGCCACCTAGGATCACTGTGTTTAGAGCAGACGGACATATTCCCAAATGCATCCAGAGAGCGTAAGTGAGAGCAAACAGCTGACTACTTTCTGACAGAAGCGGTATCGACAGAGCAATTTTTCAGTCTAGATATTCTAGTCTGTGTCGAAGGCTAGCCAGCGACTGAAGGCCTGTTTACTCTCTTGGCATCAGCTTCGGTATGCGTTCGGCTCGTGTATGTGTAACTAGTGAAATGATTTCGGCCCCTGGGGCAATTGTCTCGTCTTCTCTTTTCTAAATATAATTTTCATGGAAGTTGTAGTTAAAATTGTGGGAGTTTCTTGAATAATCTGTAAAATCTAACTGAGACATGGGATGTATTTTCTACTGCGATATTTGGCAGTTGTAAATATTTTGATACGTGTTCTTCACGGTTTAAGAATGTCCACACACCTACTTTGATTAAATATCCGACATTTTGCTTTCCTTTGAACGCCCAGATCCAATAGATATAAACCTTTTTTAAGTTACTTACGATATCTATTGCATTCCTGGTCTTCATCACAATTCTGAAACTTATGGACGTAGCTATTTAAATATTATTGTGCTAGCTGACTTAGCTCGGAGAGGCCAGGGGTCCAAGAAATTTGATTTATTTATGGCAGTGGATGGTGTGCACAATGTTCACTTGAATCTTCCCACAAATTTTGAATTTTGTAATATTTTATTCAGGCTGTAGTCTGAGAAGGTAGTTTTTTCCTGAATTTCTAAAGAAATCTTCATGAAGTTTGTTTCATCGTGTAAATCCCCATTAGGGGTGCACGCATACATGCGGCTGAGAGATGAACTAACAGCAGAACTTAAGGCTGATCTTGACAATTAACCACACTCCGCACATGATGGTGTGCACAACAAGCACTGGTTTGATCTTTAAAATTCAGTTGCGGATTCAATCAAATATGATTGTTTATTTCGGCTTGCTGACGTACTTAAATATCATGGTCAGCCGTCAGTTCATCTTTCAGCCGCATGTGTGCGTGCGCCCCAAGACATTACAAAGAATGAGGCTTACAAACTTGCACACTTTAAGCTCCGATCGAGTAGTGAATTCTGCAGTGTGTGTGATCACTTTTATCCCCTTATTCTGCTCGATAAACAATCGATTACTATTATAGTTTGAGTTAAAAATTTCCTTAAACATTTATTCCTCATTTTATGGAGCGTCACAACTGACTTGTGTCCAAAATAATAAAATAAATCACTTCTCAATGCTCACTTATTTGGAGCGCTCCAGGCTCGGCCTCTTTTAATAGCTCTTCATTTCTAAATTTTATTTTGGAGCAAAAACTATTCAAGTCTCTTAAACAAGCAGCTTCTGTACATTCCCAACCGAAATTAATGCCCGAGTCTCACATTCCAAATTTCAAAGAAATTCTCTAAACAGAACTTAGCCTCAAGTTATCATCTCTCCTCACCGCTTGTACTTACTGTTGTTTATGGTTAGGCACTAGCTGGCTGAGTCATATGGAAGACCTGGCCAGAACCAGCCAAGAGTCGGTTTACGAGAGTAGTTGCAAAAAAGAAAAACTCGATTTCAGTTGTTGGCTAGTTTCGTAGCTGGTTTTGTTGCTCTTTTCTTTATTTTCGTTTGTTTTTTTTTGGTATCTTCTGCTTGCCTTTGAACGCTTCTCACATGATTAAGCCAGATTGCTTTCAGTTTGTGCCGCAGCATCTTCTTTCGCTTGCAGTTTGTTGTTTGCCTATTTATAGCACTTGCATTTTGGACTTTGACTCCCTCAGCCGGTTGAAAGAATCATGAATTGTGAGCGAAGATGACGCAGCGATTTGCGTTACGTTTTCCATTGAAGGAGTTCAAGCATTGTTAGAAGTCGATAGAGGAGGTCGAAGAGCCCCTGCCCGCATGTTGAATGTTACGAAATCCCAGCCACTTGAGTTTTATTCTATTGCGAAATGCAAATATCAACAATGAAACAAATCGTTCGTTATTTGCTTGACAAAAAAACTGTTGCTTCAAATGAGCAAACAAAGCGTGGGGCAGCAAAGGGGGAAACCCCCGTTGAGTAACATATGAACAGTTGACCCAGACGAGTGTGTGTTTTGCCATTGCTGAGATTCCTTTTCTGCATTCTTGAGGCTTTGATTCAATTTATGCTAATTGCTAATTGCATAATAATTCAATTTAGCCAGTCGAAGAGGAATCTTAGGCGCAGCCATCGAGGCATATTTCCGCGTCGTTAAGTAGCCAAGCCAATTACACAATTTGTGAGCTCTTTGGCAAATTCAAATGCTACTCCCGCTGCTGCAGCCGGCTGCTCTTTAATTGAAGCTGGCCAAGATGAAGATTTGACCAGATGCTTACACACCGGTCGCTGGCCAAACAATTTTCTTTTCTGCTGTCCGGTATTAGCCCCCTTAGGAGGCGTTAGAGGAATATAAGCAACGCGTGTGAATTACTCATACGCCCCATGTAGACACGCCCGAACAATAGGTAACGCCTCTCTTTATGGTTAGTTTATACAGGGTATAATGATTTTTACCATGGTTCGTCACGAAGATGTTTAGGAAAAAGTGGAAAATTGTAAAAGGTAATAAAAGTAAAGAGTCGAATGCTTATAAAAGAAAATAAAGAACAGTGGGAAAGACTTTAAGAGCAGAGATGTCAGAGATCGGCTGTGTCAAATATATCCTGTAAATTGATAATATTTGTTGTACCATTTAAAAGAATTTCAAATTAACACTGCTCGACAAAATGAGAGTCGATTTTCCCCCATTGGACCAAACCAACTTTTTCTAAAGTAGATTGACCCGCTGATCACGAAAATCGCCATATAAAAAAATTCTACCGACGCGTTATCGAGATATTATCGATAAACGGTTTTTTCGATTTTTCCAAAAGTTGACTCCACTTAAACTCTCATAACTTTTTTGTTTTTCAATCGATTTAAAAGCTCTAAACAAATTTTAAAAGAAAATACTTGGCCAAACAGTTTGTTCTCGGACAAAAATGAGCTGGGATCTGTGCTGTTAGAGCTATGGGCTCCAAAAAGGAAAAATATTATTTTATTTTGCTAAATTTCAAAATTTATCGAAATTAAAACGCTTGTAGATTCATAACTATTCAAAATTGTTATGTTTTTTTAATTGGACAGTAAAAATATTCAATTTACTTTGAAATAAGACCTCACTTACAGAAATCGGACATAAGGTGGATTTTATATGATTTTTTTTGGTGAAATGGACAAAACTATATTTTTCTTCAGATGCCGCTGGGGCTGTTTTTTCTGACTTAAGTGAGTAGTTTTAATGAGCTCAGGCGTAGAATAATTCTAATAAAACTTATTTGTTGCAAAATCAATCAAATTTAATTTTAATCACTTGCAAAATATATGGCACCACTTTTTGCGGCAGTATGCGACTCTCGAGACTCTCGGATGAATCCATGACAATAATTATTAAAGTCCCTGTTGCCTTGGTACCTGTGCTTAATTGACATCATTTCCTGGTGAATCCTCTCTCGTTGCTCATCGCTTTTGACACTCAAATTTTCATAAAAGGCGTTAAGGTTCGAGTTCAGAAAGTTAAATTTCAGAGACATTGTTAAAACTGTTGATAATTATTTTAATTTTAAAATTTTATACGAAAATTTGAATTAATCTGTAGGAATGACAATTAAGGATCTTTGATTATCGCTCGGCTAGGCCCGTGTTACCTGAAAACTAGCCAGAAATACTGAAGACTTCGTATCTATTTTTTCGAACATACTCTGGATCTCTTGTTGTACCCTTTAAATCATTAGACTATCAAATACAAAATTTTTTTTCTTCTGAAGCTTACTTTTGCGAAATTCTACGGCAATTTACGCATAACAGGTGTGGAACCCAATTAGCACCATAATTTTTTATTGACAGTTTGAAGTAATTAAAATACGTTATTTTAAGCGACTCCTTTTTGTTATCTCGTTCGATAGTTCTAACATGCAACCCGTAAACATTGCAAAATAAGTTAACTCTCTTTTTGCATTTAAATTTGGTCATTTTAAAGACTTAATTTACCAAACGTTCTTAGAAATTAAATTAAGATTAACCATAATTTTTCTTGCGGTAAACAACTGAGGTTCGGTTTACACTGCGTCCAGAAACGGCACACTTAAGTGTCATACCGTCACAGTGTAACGTACGATCAGGGGAACATCAAATTATCTGATTCTTGAGTGTAAGAATCACTTGGTTTCTGTAAATTCTGAAGTAATTTGAAAACTTGCCAGTCTGGCCTTTTTCACCAAAACTTGAATAAAAAGCCATTTCATGTCCGATTTCTGTATGTGAGGTCTTATGTTAAAGTAAATTGAATATTTTTTACTGTCCAATTAAAAAACATAACAATTTTGTATAGTTATGAATCTACAAGCGTTTTAATTTCGATAAATTTTGAAATTTAGAAAAATCAAATAATATTTTTTCTTTTTTGAGCCCATAGCTCTAACAGCACAGATCCCAGCTCATTTTTGTCCGAGAACAAACTGTTTGGCCAAGTATTTTCTTTTAAAATTTGTTTAGAGCTTTTAAATTGATTGAAAAACAAAAAAGTTATGAGAGTTTAAGTGGAGTCAACTTTTGGAAAAATCGAAAAACCGTTTATCGATAATATCTCGATAACGCCTCGATAGAATTTTTTTATATGGCGATTTTCGTGATCAGCGGGTCAATTTACTTTAGAAAAAGGTGGTTTGGAGCTTTGGGGAAAAATGCTGTCGAGCAGTGTAATTGCCTTGCCATTTATGCTGGTTAGAAGTTTGTCTGTCATCTGAAATTATGGAAAGCACAACAAAAAGGCAACGTGCTAGGAATTTTGCAGTCCAGGACTAATGGGAACTAGTAGTTCTAGTTGAGGATAACAAGAATGTTATCGAAAACGAGTAGTCACTTGGAAACAAAAGGAGCAAGCATGGGCAAAACTGCCAAGACCGGAATTCAGCGCACTGTTCAGGCTCTTAGGCCCACCGCTACTGACGGCGAGAGAAGCTTGGAAAACAAACGCACGAGCACAGCCCGCCCCGCAACAGCTAGCATGTTAAAAGCTCCATGCTCTTCTCAGCTCCGCGTTCTGTGTGCGAGGTAGGCCTTAAAGCAAAATATGAAGGGCTAAAGAAAAAAATTAAAGCTGAAGTGGCTTTGGAGAAGAGAAAACTTTCCGTACAGGTGGCGGGGGCCCTTATCAAAATAGTTTCTGACATGTCGGAAAAAATAATGGAATTGATTGATCCCAAAGATAATAATTTTTAAATTTGTTGTTTTCCTATCGGTACTTCAAGCTAATGTAATTAAAAATATTACTATCATAGGATGAACAGTGCCTTCTTGCAACCACATCTTGCTGAAATACCCCTTTCTGTTACGGTATATTTCAGCATGGTTACCGCCTGATGATTGATAACCTTCTCAGACAACCTTCGGGAATTTAGCACTTTTATAAAAGTCTCGAATGGCTTCATTGGGGTCCCCAAATTTAATGTAAATGCTGGATGATGATGAGATGGCATAGGAAATTTCTTTCACTACCCGACATGCTGTATCTATGCTCACTCGCCAAAAGTCTCCAATAGTAATGAGGAAATTTCCTAAAAAAGGTGGATTATGTTAAGTTTGTTGATGGTACAAGCCGATTAGTAATTGGCTCGAGTTGGCTACCAATTTTTGTTAAAAGGAGTAGACATGTATACATTGAAAGCCGGAATCTTTTTATGAATCCGAAATCTGCCTTGTCCTCAAGATGTTCGTCCTTGGCCTCTATAAATTGTCACATCAGAATCTTCCAGTGAGCAGGAGTAAATAACCCGTCTCAAATTCATTTTACAAATGGTTTTGCTTAACACAAATTAAAAACCCACCCCAAATAAAT
>JAEIFU010004318.1:0-16541 GCA_018904235.1 Lordiphosa stackelbergi | reverse complement strand
TCAGAAATAATTTTGTTCATCGCTAATTGAGAAAAACATATTTTCGATTTCTCTTCTTCCAGATGCTGTGTGTCAGATAAGAAAGAAACATGAGATGAGAAAACGGCCTTTAAACATTTTATTCATATATGGATAATATAATATTCGAGCTTCAATCATCGGACGTTTTATCAGGCTCCAGGTCAATAAATCATGGAGCAATGAGTATTAGAGATAAAATGTACACTGC
This sequence comes from Lordiphosa stackelbergi, assembly GCA_018904235.1. NCBI lineage: Eukaryota > Metazoa > Arthropoda > Insecta > Diptera > Drosophilidae > Lordiphosa > Lordiphosa stackelbergi. Next base: position 16,312 of record JAEIFU010004318.1, on the reverse strand, counting down.
TTCTCAATTTTGAGTCCGCATTGAGATTCATATCGTTCGCATAAAAGATGGGCATATTCCCAAATGCTCTCAGGGAGCGTAGGTGAAAGCGAACAGCGGGTGTCGACTGCGCAACCGATCATATATCTATCTTTATAAGTTCCCGTTTCCGAATCCGATTGATCGGAATTGGTAAGTGTTGTGAGTTCTAAGAAACTATTTAAGAATTCGACCGATTCTGCATAATTTTATCGAAATCAAAAAAGGATAATCGACTGTTCAACTGTTTCAAGAACTTCCCGGTTTTATTTTTAGCTGGCTTTGCCTATCTTCTGCAAGTTGGCGGAGCCCATTGCAATGACTGTTTGGGAATTTCAAAGGCAGCAGAAGTGCAGAAAGTGACAACAACAGACAACGCCAAATTGACAGAAGTAGTCTTTGTGTATGTGTGTGCACCCATTTCGGCCGTTTTTCCCCTTGTCTTCCAGCAATTTTTCTTTATTACTGACTCTATCGCTGGATAAAACAAATATATGAGTAGGAAAAATGCGCTAGACCGATACTTTGTGATGCCGGAACAGCTAATATAACAAATGCGACATTGTTAAGTTCTTTACAATGATATTGTAGTTTTTCCAAAACTTTAAAGCAAAGAGATTGAAGCAATGCTGGTAAAGAATCATTAATTTTTTTTTTTACCATTCTTTAAGCTTTTACTAATTAGTTTCTTTTGTGAAGCAAAGCAAAGTAAAAGCAAAATGTTACTTTGAAAGCTGTTTTTATTCCTAGGCTTTTAAAATTGTGAGAAATGGCAAACTTCACATTTACAGCAGCTTGAAAAAATATGACAGATCATCTTTTTGAACCGAACCTCTTTTAACTTTTTTCCTCCGGTTCAGGTTCACAGTTTGTTCGGTTCAGGTTCGGTTCAAGAAAAAAATCATGCCGTGCCTGGATTCGAGTTGCATTTCATTTTGATTTGCGGGATCGAGAGCATTAATTTGATGGGGAGAGCTGGATTCAGAAGCCACAATCTAGAGAAGATGTCGGAAATTTTTTGATAAAATATATAGCTCACTGCTTCAAATTGAATGCTGGTTAGGTACAGAAACTAGAAAAGGAATTTGTCAGAAGCTTGAAAAGCCTCAGATAAAAGTTGGTTTGAGAAATTATGTCGCAAAGAAAAGAATGGACGACTGAAAAGCCTAGTTGAGAATTGATGGGCAAGGCGTATTATAAAACTCGATCAGCTTCACCTTCTTCAATGCATCAAAGCTGCGTTTACATTAGCATAACTGATTACTACATATATTTATTTATTCTTTAAGTTTTAGCCGGCCATTTTCATCCAAATTTTTCGCCAGCAAACAATTTCTGAAAGTCTAATTTCGACTCGTATATTAACTTTTGGTTTAGTGCTAGGCTCATATGCTTACCCATGATTTGTAAAAAACCTTTAAAGCACAGCGATTAAATTTTCTCCACACTTTATTTTATTCTTGGGCAATTCTAAAATTACGCAGAGTTCCACGCGAACAAATCTAGCGTAACATGGAATGTTAGGGTGCTAAAATACTAACGGCCAAGGAACACTTCATCTTACGGTATGTCAGATGCCGATCCTGCACTCTTACTCAGGAACACATTGATTGTTTCTGCGCAGCAACTTTAAATTGAACATCAACGTTTGGCATCACCAAGGTTACTTTGCTGAACAAGTAAGAAACAAGATATTCAAATTTTATGTAGCAACTTTAAAGCCACTAACTAGGAATTATTCCAATTTTTTTGCGAATTGAGGAACAGAATATTTCCAAAATTTTGGGAACAGTACAACTTTCAACATCTTGAAGTAAAATGTTTCTATTCCACGTTCCTCATGAAATTAAGTAGTGGCAGAGAAACTTGTCATGTATTATTAAATCTTTTGATTTTATACATTAAGTAGGCAGGAAAAAGACTTGAAAACCCTTGCACAGAAGCTATCTTAAGGACCATATTGATGACATGTGACAAAATCATGATAGGTGCTCGCCCCATTCCGGACATGATGCAGATCTTTCCACCTTTTACGCAGAGGACCCAATTGACATTAATTCTGAAATTTCACAGCAAATGCATCGATAATACCAATGCCCATATACCAAAACGGAGTAGATCTTGATTCTGATTAAATTAGCAAAAAGATACTGAGCTTAAGAACTCGCAAAATATGTTACAAAAGCTAAATAATCTTCCTTCGGGATAAGGACCAATAATATCTGCCTTTAATCACTACCATGAGCTTCATAAGCCTGATATAGTTGAGCAAATGTGAAATAAATTTCAATTCATTTTTCTCTCAATATATTTTTGTGTAATTTTTTATACAACTCATTTCTTGAAGACATTGGTCTTGTTCAGCAGAGTAACTTGATCACACTGAGCAGATCTCAGCGAACGAATGGAATTTTCGTAGCTAGAAATTCCCAACCACAACATCTTACAACCAACACTCACCGAATTAACTTAAAAATTAAAAAATTTTTAAAATTTAAAAATAGTTGTTTTTTCTGTTGGTTAAAACAGCAACTTGTAATTCAGCAGCTTGTAGCATAGTCAATAATGCTTTGATTGAACATGCTCCTGTTATGGGCATGAACCTCAGTGGAGCAAATTTATTTTGGATCTTGTGCTGCTGTAACATTCATGACTGAGAGATGGTGTGATTTCGCTATTGCAGTGAAGATTTTTTATTTTACATCATCAATCAAATTAGCGTATGTGTTTTGAGCCACCATATAAAAATAATCTAAAATGTGCTCAGTCCGCAGAGAGTACTCTATTAACAGCTGGTAGGTTGCATGGTGGCTCAAAAAGCCTATACTCCCAAGGGGTCCCTTTAAATGTCTCAGTCTGCAGAGACTATAGGGCCCTACAATATGGGGTACATAGTGCTAGTGTGGTTCGTGGTTGGTTAACAAATTAATTTCCTTAAATGAACTCCCGTCCAATCTTCCAAATCCCACTCTATAGTTGTAACAGGGTTGGTAAAAGTCCACACTACCCTTAAATCGTTTCTGAATCACAGTCCAACCTGAGAAGGGACTCAATTGAGAAAGCTTAATATTTTGAATTCCTGAATGATTTTCAATACGACTGCAACTGAATGGGGCCACTTTTTCAACAGAGGCTGTGCTTTCGGTTAGGTTTCCTTTAAGTAAAATTGATTCGGCTTCTAACCCCTAAGTAGTATCATCATTTCGTGATTTGGCATGAGAGGACTCTGCCTGGATAAATTCTTTAATTCTTTTTGTTAAATATTTTAATTTGTTGCCAAGTTTACCACACCAACATAGGGATTCACCTTACCTTTCCGCTTTAGTGGGAATCATTTGATAAGTAAAAGTACAATTTAATTTTAATCGTAGTAAAAAGCTTACAACTGTTTGTGTATGGTTTATCAAATCTAGTAAAACTGTCCAAATTGTGCGGGTGTGGGCTGCAAAACTGAGGTGGATGAGGCCGCCACCGCTGCCTCGGCAGCTAACACTAAGGCAGCGCCCGTGGTTACTGGCGGTTCGCCCTGAAACCAATTGACCAGCTCGTGATGTGAACTTTGCACGCATTTCCGTTGATCGGCTATTAAATTCTCCGAATATTTCACATGATTTGCATAGGCCTCTTTCTCATGATGTGCATCCTTGGACATTCGATGCAGATCCTTGAGAATGGCTGAGCCCCAAAGTTGGACATGAATATCGGGTATTTTACTGGCCAGCTGCATGGCAGGTGTTACCATGTTCATGCTCTCCTTGGAATTGCCTATGCTGAGAAAGACGTGTGAGAGCAGGACCAATGAGCAGCTGGTTAAACGGTTCAAATCTTCAGCATTGGCCATTTTAAGAGTTTCCCGCAGAAAGCGTCTGGAACAAAGGGAAGTTGAGTTTTGTGATTAATTTGTAACATTTTCTACTCACTTGGCCTCATGGAAACTGTTTTTATGAAATGCGTGCAGTCCTTGTACATAATAGAATCCACCCATCAGCGCCTGGCTGCTATATGTGTGCGTATTCTCCGTGGACACTGCATCTAGGATTTGCTTTAGATCCGCATCCCGTTTGGTGCGCAAATAAATGATGGCCAAATTAAGATTGGCAAACAATTTCAGATCCCGCTCGGTGGTCTCACTCACACAGACCAAAAACTGTCGCTCCGCGTGCTCAAAGAAACTGGTGGACATGGAGTATAAGCCAATCAGGCAATGCAACTGTGCCGAATGGCGTTTGAGCAGACTCCTCCGTTGTGGCGCAGCCAAACAAACATCGCGGGCAGCGGCTATCTCACGTATGGCCAACTCTCGATTACCCATGACCATGCGACACATGACAATGTGTTCGAGCAGGATGACCTTAAACACCGACAATATGGGTTTGTCCTCTTGCAGTTTCAGTTTCTCAATTTGGGTCAAGGCCTTTTCCGTATATTTCTGCGCCTTGTCCATATAGCCAGCCATCATGGAATGCGACACGGTGACCAGATAGACCAAGACATAAAGTTGCTCTTTGGGTAGCCAGACAAACATTTCCAGTTGGTTGGAGCCAAAGATGGCCTCATCTGTGGGCCAATTGGGGGCCATAATGGTCTGTATGGACATTTGCAATTGCTTCAGACTAGGCTTGACCGTCTTCACCTGACCCAAGGCCAGATAGTAGCATACTTGCAGTACCAAAAAGAACACCTTCAAATACTCCTTCTGATGCGGGTTGGGTATGTTGTTGTCTATAATCTGTCCAGCTGAATTGAGCAGGGCCAACACATCGTTGGTCTTACGCTCAATCATTAAAATCATGGCACGCGAGAGCAGAAATAACACCTTCAAATAGGTGGCACCCGCCTCCTCGGCCGATTCGGCACCCACAGCCAGCAGTTCCGAGGCCAAAGAATATTCACGATCGCTGGCATGAATCTGTGAGAGCTGCAACAGCAGTTTGCAATGCCAATACACATTATTCTGTGATAATTCTACCGCTCTTCTCAGCATGGCCTTGGCGTGCGAACTCTGATCGGTTTTCAGATGCAATTGGGCCAACAACGAGGCGGTGTCAAATTTAACATCATCGAAATTCATTAGGGATTCTGAGATATTCCAGGCCTTCTCCAAGTGCTGTCGGGCCAGATCAATGTTCCTGGTATAGGCCATCAAAACTTGACCCATCTGCAGGTGGGTTCTGGCTTGCACCTTGGAGGGCGGCATAAAAGTGAAGAGGGCCTGCAGACACTGGATGCATTTCTTGATATTTGGCGGCTGTGGTGGAAAAATTATGCAAAAAACCCGAGAAAAAAAAAAAGGAAGCATTTTGGGGAGAGCCCCCCCAGTATTTGCCGCCGCTCCAATCCTTTTTGATTAAAAATACCGTTTTTTTTGTGTTTTTTTTCGTATTTCTCTTTTTTGGGGGGTGGGAACAAACCGAACAAAACGGGCACACTCGGGTTGGTCAGTGTGGGTAAGCGTTGGAAAAAAAGGGGGGTAAATTGGGGATAATTAAACACCAAAATCATCGCAAGATTTTTATAAGTAGTAGTAGTAGTAGTAGTATTTTATTTGGAAAAACAGAGGCTTGGTTTTTAACCATCAGCCATAACTTATCATAATAAACAATAGTATAATTTCTTAATTTTTAGACAGCACACTGACAATATAAAACTATGGATGGAAGAAAATCCGAGTTGCAAATTTAAAAACAAAATTTTAAAAACAAATTTAACAGCAAGAAGTGACATTTTGGTTATTGACTAGTTATAAGTATTCGGTTAAGATAGTAAGGCGGTATTTTAGCGCATGTTGCAAAAACGAAGACAGTATCTCCCAGTTCTCTCCATTCAACCAGCTTACAATCTCGGTTTCCGATAGTGCAGGTTTGTTGAGGTACAAACTTCGTAGCTCTCCCAAGATTGGACAAACCCCGATCAAATGCGCAACATTCTCAGTTACACGGAGGTTGCAGAGTGTACAGTCAGTATTGATGGAGCTTACGTGCGGCCTGTAATTCAGATTTAGCATCTCGCAACGAGCACGGCATATAGTGGAGATCGTTTGGATGCCAAAGTGGTCTTGAAAGTAGTTCAGAGTTCCAAGGTTGTGGTTCAAGCTTTTGTAAATTGTTCTTGACTCACTTAGGGACGCCAGATATTTGAAATTTTCTCTTTCCCGTAACTCGATGTTCTCCAGTATCAGCTTATGTGAGGCTTCCCAAGACTCAGGACAATCAAGGTTGATATCGACATTGCAAGTAGAAGCTGTGGCTTGCCATTTCTCGAACACTTGCGTTTTGCTAGCTAACATCATGTCTGCTACAATTCTGGGCAGTCTTTCGCTGGGCATATCAAAGATCTTACGGATGTATTTGAAGTGCGTTTGAAGACAGTACAGGTGCAGAGTTGGCAGGCCGGTTTCCAAGTGGATGGCGTAATTCGGAGTTGTGTTTGGCAGTTTAAAGATCCGTTTAACAAACATCCTTTGAAGTCGCTCAACTTCTTCATACTGGGTACATCCCCATAGTTGCGACGCATAGCACATCACAGACCTAACCGCAGCTTCAAACAGTCGAAATTTTGTGCTTGCCAGGATAAGCGGTTTCCCAAAAAGTTTTTCCATGAGCAGTTTATCGCTTTCTTCGAGTCCAGTAATTTCTCTTGGAGGTGAGGCCTAAAATTCATGTTTCCTGTTAGAGTGACACCCAGGTATTTAAACCTAGTTACAGTCTCCAGCTCGGCATCATTTAAAAACCATTTATCGGCTTTAGGCGTTCGACCACGGCCGTCTTTTATAACCAGTACCTTTGTCTTCTGCACGTTTATCTGTAGACTCCACAGTTGACAGTAGTCGTATAGCTCATTTATCATGCTCTGGAGCATTTCAGGGGAATCAGCCAGTAACGCCATGTCATCAGCGTACATCAAGGTCTTTATGTTGCAACCATTAACATCAACTCCTCCGGGCAGGTACGATGATATGTCGTCGATGTATAATGAAAACAAGAGTGGGCTGAGGAGACATCCTTGTTTTACGCCGGTGTTGTTTGGGAACCAGTCCGAGAGCTCACATCCGTCCCATACAGAAAAGCGATTATCTTCATACAGGCTGTTCAACGTGTTAATAAATTTCGTCGATACTCCCAAATGACTTAGCTTTAAATATAAGCTATGACGATTTATCGTGTCAAATGCAGCCTTAAAATCGATAAAGCAAATATAGAGTTTTCTTTTCCTGTCTAGGTAGGATTGGGCTATCCCTGAGAGCACGAACACACTATCGACTGTGGAGTATCCACGGCGGAAACCAAACTGGAATTCGCTGAGGATACTATTTACAGATACCCAGTTTGTAAGCCGTTTTAGCAAGATAGAGGTGAAAAGCTTCATGGTTGAATTTAGGCACGATATTCCTCTATAGTTCTCAGCTAATGTTAGATCACCTTTTTGTGTATTGAGAAAATTATGCTTTCCTTAAAGCAGCTGGGAATGCAGTTAGACGACAGGACCTTATTGTAAGCGTTAGTCAACATCTCAATACAACATTGGGGAGGCATTTTTGAAAAACTCTACTGGAATACGGTCGACCCCTGGGGCTTTGTTTGTCTTTGCTGCCTTGATGGCAAGGTACACCTCATCGACTGTAATTTCGGCATCCAGTGTTTCATCTAGCAATAACGGAGTAGCATAGGACATTTGGTTGTTCGGGGTTTCTACAAAAAGCATGGATTTAAAGTGCTCTGCAAGTTCAGATGCCTCTGCCTGGATAGGTTTTTGCGCAAGAGACCTATTTAGCTTCCTGACCAAAGCCAAAAATCAAATTTGCTATTATTGACCCAGGCGATTTCAAGTTCCATTCGTTGGTAATAGAGCTGCTGTTTAAGCAGATTTTTATAATATAATAAACATATTCAATTGATAAGAGTTGTGATTTCTAAGAAACGATTAAAGAATTCGGTCGAATCTTTCTGCCATCCAGAGGATCGAAGTTACAACTCTAATAACACAGTCGATTTTTGTATGCGAGAACATTTAACCATTACGATTCCGCATGATTTGATCGAAATCGAAAAAGGGAACAGGACTGATTGTTTTTCTTCTTTGGATTGTTATTTTTTATTGTATCATAAACTACAATGCTGGTGTGTTCTTGCGATCTTGGGGCTATTTGTCTTTCCAAGTTATATTAAATTTAGAAAAAACCAAGTAAAATTAAATTTAGAAAAATAATAAACAAACTATATTAAAATCAGGGTGGGTAAAGTTTTTATAAGATATTTACTTTTGTTTATAGATTAAATGAAAATAATTGTTTTGTTTACCCTTATTTCCCTTAAAACGTAAGAAAATAAAATTCACTTTCACAATTCCAAAATTCGAAATGCGCGCCACAACTGCACAGCCGACGCAACAATTTGCCGCTCTATGTAGTTGCTACTCTGTGTGGCCAGCAGTTTGTTTTCATATTTAGCGGCAAGTGGTTGTGTTTACAAGTTGTTGGTCCAGTTAGCACGTGTACAACACGCACATCCCATTAGAAACGTGGTTTTATTTTCCTAAGCAGCTTAAGCATGGTTGTCCAGAATTCCGATCAAATGAAAGCCTTGGCCTTAAAGCTGTTTGAGATTAATGCCTTCAAATTTGGTGATTTTAAGATGAAGGTGGGCATCAATTCGCCTGTTTACTTTGACTTGCGTGTGATAGTCAGCTATCCTGATGTGATGGTAAGTCATCAGTGCTTTTCTCCTCCTCCAGTAATTGATCTAAAAAATCCCTTTGCATTTAGCAAACTGTCTCCGATCTGCTGGTGGCCCACATCAAGGATAGTAAATTGAGTGCCAAACATGTTTGCGGTGTTCCCTATACAGCTCTACCGTTGGCCACCATTGTCTCCATCCAACAGCACACTCCCATGCTGGTGCGTCGCAAGGAGCCCAAAGCCTATGGCACCAAAAAGCTTATCGAGGGCATCTTCAATGCCGGCGACACTTGTTTAATTGTCGAGGATGTGGTCACCTCGGGCTCAAGCGTCTTGGACACTGTGCGGGATTTGGCCAGTGAGGGTATTGTGGTCACCGATGCTGTTGTGGTGGTGGATCGAGAGCAGGGCGGCGCTGCCAATATAGCCAAACATGGCGTAAAAATGCAATCCCTCTTCACGTTGTCGTTTCTGTTGAACACTTTGCATGAGGCTGGAAGGATTGAGAAGTCCACTGTGGATGCGGTGGCCAAGTACATTGCAGCTGTACAGATAAACAGCGATGGCTCGTTTGTGGGGGGAGCTGATAAAGCCGATGTTGTTAAAGGTGTGTATAATATTATTATACGTGTATATCCACATTCACATAGATATGAAACGATAATGGAAACATGACACTGCTGCATGTTAATAATGGCAACTAATGGGTGTTGGGGTATGGTGATTTGCGCATAAAGTTGGTTTCTGTGTTGATATACCCTTTCATTTCACATTTGTTTACCAAAAGTAAATTGGCAACATTAAAACTAAAAAGTATTTCTCTCTAAGACTGATCGATTATGTATGTAAATGTTCAATAGAGTTGGCCCCATCCCAAACATTACAACAAAAATACTCAGTAGCGGTCCAGGGAAGAGAGGGCCTATAGCGCACACCCTCATCCGCCTAGATCCGCTACTGTACATGGTTCTTATTGCAAAAATTAACAAATTTCGCGCAACTTCTTCTCAGAAAATAAATGGTTAGAGTGTCGTTAACACTCACGAGGCTTTGATGTGAAACATGCTGTTAACTTTAAGAGCAATGACAATCTTTTAAAAGAAGAAAACTAAAAGAGAATTGAAATACCAACAACAAGATAACTTGCTGCTTTGTTCTTTCTTTCTTTGAGTAAGTCTTAGTATAGATAAATAAAACCAACAGTCGCAAAAAAATAACAGGCAGATATAATAATCTCAGTCTTATAGCAAAAAATTTAAATAATTAAAAAAACCCTCTGTTCACCCATAGTCACCCCTGATCACCTGCCCCTAAACAAAGACATTAGAATATGAAGATTTTTTCGTGCTGGCTCTAGAACTGGCTTCAGGCTCTCTTGAAATTTTGTTCAAAAGCCAGAAAGAGAGCGCTCTCTAGAGCCAGCCGCTCTCTTGTGCGCATATAGCGAAAGCCGACAACTGTATCCCGTGTGCACAACCTAGGCTTCTGACAGCATCTTTTAATCTGCATGCATGTATTCGTTTTCTACAGCGTACTGTCGAAATATACCCTTCACTTTATAAGTATGAGGTAAATTTTGGAAGACGCTTGCCCCCCTATATTAAAAACATTTTTTTTTTTTTTCGCGAAATCAAATACGCATACCCTCTATTTTTATTCTGTTTGACCTCATTGACTCACAAATTAAATATTATTGAGATTGGACAATGATACCCGTGCCGACTTGATGCCAAACTTCTTACATGAAAATTTGTACTGACTTACTACACAGTACAACACTATAAAAAACCCCGCATAAGACACTTAAATTTTGATTAAAGGGTCCCCTGTAGCATCACCTCATACCCAGTTTTTCAAATGAAACCTCGGTTCGCGTTTTATGGGTACTTTTGTACTTGCAACACACAACGACAACAATTTTAAATTAGTTTTTAATGGTTTAAGATAAAATTCTCCAGAATTCAGCAAATGTGGACAGGGTCATTGGGAACGCAATATAAATAATTCACTTCAATAATGCAATTGGTTAAGGTACCTCCAGAAGAAGGTAAACCTTAATTCTTGAATATTTTTAAAAAGCGCACGGTAGATTTTCATTAAAATCGATTTTTATGATGGTATAATGGGCTATTGCATGTCTCTTTGCTATAACCAAATGACAAGTAAACAAAAGCACATCGACTCGTCAGCGTCAGCCTCAGAGAGCAAGTCTGAATCGTATCAATGTAAGTCGGCACGGGTTACCATGGTCCTACCTTCTTAAAATTTTATTTATAGCTGTTTTTTTAAAAGTAAAAAATTGAGAGGGTATGCGTAAAAAAACGATTTGTTTTTCGGTACCACCCTAATGTATATGTTTATAAAGATACACAATATATTTCAAACATGACTTCAGATTGGAATAATTGTCATTAGGGTATTCAGCGTGCGACTTGTAAAAAAAAGTCAATTTTGAAGAAAAGGGCGCCATTATTTTTGTTCCTACAATTACATAAAGCTCCCCGATTGCTACGATTTTCAAAATTTTTGAATATTTAAACGCTTTCTCATCGACTTAAAGTTGATCCTCTGATCAGTGACATAAAAAAATATAAAATATAAATAATTGTGCTAAATAGTTCAAAAGTAAGAAAATTACAATTGCGTACGTTGTTTTGTAATTTTGAATGTATATTAGAGTGTCCCAAAACATAAGGAACATTTTTTTTTTCGCGAAATCAAATACGCATACACTCTATTTTTATTCTGTTTGACCTCATTGACTCATAAAATAAATATTATTGAGATTATTATTTATTATTACTTACTTACTTCCTAGTGCTACAAGTTGCATGAAACTTATGATTAGGGCACTACACAAAAATAAAATTTCACAGACAAATAAAATGACTCATTAACATCAAGAAAAAAAATGATCCATCAATAGTACGCTGGTTCAAGGTCTCGTTATGTTTGCAAATAACTTCAAAAAAAAACACACCAAAGGAGGCCAGGTGGGCATACAGCTGTTTCCATTGCTACCTCACCAACCATAATTGATCTGCGCCAATGTACTGTAATGTAATGTACTCCATGCCGGAGCTACCATAATCGTTTGAGAATTCCTAAACGACGTGATAGCAAAATCCGGCACACATAAGAACAGTGCTGGCTGCCTGTACCTTGTGACCGTGTTGTGTTCCCAAACTTGGCTTTGCAATGTTAGTAAGAGATTTCCTCCCGCTTCTAACACAGTAACCAATAGTTTGAGTACAGAGTAGCATTCAAACCGGGGTTTATGTTGCTATAAATGGAACTATTCATGTTTAGTTTCAGCAAGGATGCCGTACCTTGCCGTTTTTTACACATTGAGAAATCAAATTGATATTTTTAGTAGATTACATATTCAAAAGTGCAAAAGTTTTTACTAACTATTGTGTTAATTTTGGACGTGTGTAAATAGTTCATAATTGAGGAGCGCTTCAATTGTTTTTAAATTATGCGGCAGATTGTTCCATAAACGAACAGCATATATAATAGGTCAAAATGTATCTAGTTATGTTGTTGAAGGCGACATCAGCTTATGTTTGCTAGCTGCATCACTGTTGCAAAATTTCGACTCCATAAAAGATTGTAACAAAAAAAAAAAAAAAAAAAAAAAAAAAAAAAAATTTTTAGGATGAAACCGTGCCGGACTTGATGCCAAACCTTACATGATTAAAAAAAAAAAAAAAATTTTTTTTTTTTTTTTTTTTTTTTTTTTTTAAAAATTTGTACAGACTTACTACCCAGTACAACACTAAAAAAAATACCAGCATAAGACATTTAAAATTTTAATAAAGGGTCTCCTGTAAGCACCACCTCATATCCAGTTTTTTCAATGAAGTCGGTTCTTAAAATTAGTTTTTAATAGTTTAAGATAAAATTCTCCAAAATTCAGAATATGTGTATTGGTAATTGGGAATGCAAAATGAAAAATTCACTTCAATCTTGCAATCGGTAATACGTTACTCTTCAAAAGGGGTTAAACCTGTTCTTGAATATCTTTTAGTAAGCAGCACGGTAGATTATTATTAAAATCGCGTTTTATGACGGGCGTATTGCATGTCCCTAAGAGTTGGTATGCTACAGCCAAAAACTGCCATATGGAGTACCATGTTTAGACTCACGCACAAATCAAAATAAATATAGACAGATTAGCGTTTTAGTTTTGCCAGCGAAGCCTTGGTTCGCGGTTTATAATCGCGTTTGCGCCAGCAATTGCCTTTGAACAACATAGACCATTTGGGTATTAGAAGCTTCCGAAAAATTATAAAATTAACGACGAGTAAAATCGGTTGAGTCGGTACGAGTTACCATTGTCCTACCTTCTTAAAATTTGATCTATAACTGTTTTGACTTCAACTAAATTAAACTAATGTAAGCTTATCTTACATTTACTGATAACCCAATTCGGATATATTCGGTTTCAATGTGTTAGCGCGATTTTTCTCATTTTGACATTAAATTTGCTTAATTTTTTGGAAAAAAGTGACTATAGATTATATGTACTTTCGCCATTCAAAATCTTTCTGATGGTACAAAGGGCTATACCAGAATGCATAAGAAACCATGAGAAACTATGCCAAAGCAATAAACTGTAAGTTTATGCTTCGCATTATAGCAGAAACCATACATAAATATGATGATGGAAAAAATGTCACGTTCGATATGTCACGTATCGACAGAGATTAATATTTATTTACAAAAAGATGTAATTCAGGATTTTTAAATCAAATAATATACATTTTAAGGAACTATTCATTCATAAGATACTAAGATTATTTGGACTTAGTTGTTGGTGTAAGGATTCGATAAACTTTGTCTTTTTATATCTGCTTGCGAAAAACCACTTTCTGTTTTGGCTACGTCTGGAATAGCTTCCAATTTTCTTGTCAATATTTTTAAACTGAATTTCACTTGATATACACTTTAACACTAATAAAGGTTGCTAAGAGCTATATTATTATAAAAAACGAATTAAAAAATTCGATTTAATTTGACTTCTTTTCATTGTCCCAATTTGTACGACGGTCACGGTTCGACAGAATGATATGCCTATACATTTCGGGAAAAGTACGAGCACATGCCTACTTGCTTGTTCGTTTTGTTTACTTTTACAAGCAAGTGCATCCTATTTTTAGATTTGTGCGCTCTCAACTATGTGCAAGCGGAGAGAGCGCTTTTTTTTGTCGCCGCCAAAAAAATAGCTGCATACTGCAAAAACAATGTATTACTGTTCGGCATCTGATTATCTTCGTTTGCTTAACCCACCATTGCACAGTGTTTACTGCCATAGGCCAAAAATCAAAAAATTAATGTTATATTTTTGAAACCGTATTTGCTTTAATTAACAGCTAATTGATTAAGCTTCAGAATGCCATATTTGTTTTGCTTTGATTCTAACTGTAATTTCTTAATATACCATCGAAAGTGTGACCATTTGCTCATTTGCCTTGTGCAGTGCACACTGCTCGCAGCAACATGCTAATTTTGCTAAATTATCAATATTATATGCTACCACACAATTCTGTTAAGTTTGTTCCAAATCGGATGACTATAAATCTAGTGAGAAAAACTTTTTTGTTTTTATTGGTAGCGTCTCTATAGTTTCTAGTTATGAATTTTATCTGTTTCGACACAATTTAGGAAAGTTACATCAAAATCGGATGAATATATCGTATAGCTGCCATATAACAAACTGGCAGGCATCATGCTCCAAGGGTATATAAACTTCAGTCGAGCCGAAGTTAGCTCCCCTCTATTGTTATTATTTAATTTCTTTATTTTTATTGACGTCTAATTTAACAAGTAATTTGATCCGTCAATCGATAGTCGAAAGTGGCCCAGACTTTTAAATTGAAGGTAACGTTTACCTTTTATATATCATGCACATTAGACTAGACCTCCTGCGTATTTTAGAAATTTTTAAGGCCATGCTCTGTTGAGATACACTTACTTTATTTACCTTCTTAAATCCATCCTACACCGAATCTAGATAAGAATTTAAAATTGAATCTTTAAATAATGAATAATAAATTTTGAAAATTAATATTCAAAGTAATTTTTGAACCAAACCTACTTTCAAAAAGATGAGGTCCGGTTCAGGTTTAGGTTTGGCTGGTTATAAATTTAGAAAGTTCAGTTCATGGCATAGTATCGAGGGACCAAAAAAATTCGTAACCCAACCGGTTCCCCGAGGTACTAAATGCTACATCAAAGGGCACATCATAAGGGCAACATCAAAGTATTATCGACCAAACACATCCCAACGTGTACCCTCAGTTACCGCACAAGCCCAGAGACCGCAAAAAAATTATTTATTAAATTATTGAAAGAGTATTACATATTCCACCAGTCAAGCGAAATTCTGGTTGCCTTTGGTTAAGCTTAGTGAACTTGATTACCCAAATCTATTCAATTAGGGGAGCAGACAATGTCATAAATTTGGTTTCATTTACCACATTTATGATATGATTTATCTAAAAAAATGATATAGAGTCTACAAATTGGATGAAATGATGAGAAGCGAGTTACACTTATTTATGTTCTGCTTATCAGTTCAGACTCTATTATCAATTGAATATATTTATGTGTATTTATTGGCTATTATTTCTATACCTCTTCTAGCCAATGACTTGCAACGCACCAAACTTACCTTCGAGAGTCGTGCGAATTTGGCCAAAAGTATGGTGGCCAAGCGTCTCTTCCAACTGATGGCCACCAAGCAAACGAATCTCTGTCTGGCTGCTGATCTGACCAAGGCAGATGAGATTTTGGATATTGCTGATAAGTGTGGCCCATACATTTGCCTGCTGAAGACGCACATTGACATTGTCGAGGATTTCAGCGAGGGATTTATCACAAATCTACAATCCCTGGCCTCGCGTCACAACTTTCTGCTAATGGAGGATCGTAAATTTGCGGACATTGGAAATACGGTGTCATTGCAATATGCTAAGGGATTGTACAAGATATCCAGTTGGGCGGATTTGGTAACAGCTCACACATTGCCGGGTCGCAGCATCTTACAGGGTTTAAAGGCGGCGCTCGACAATCCAGGGGTACAGGAACGTGGTGTCTTTCTGTTGGCAGAAATGTCGGCTAGTGGCAATTTGATTGATGACAAATACAAAGAGAGCAGCAATAAAATAGCCACCGAAGGAGGTGATGTCGATTTTGTGGCTGGTGTGGTTTGTCAGTCGATCAACACTTTTGCTTTTCCTGGCCTTATACAACTAACACCAGGTGTCAAGATCGATGAGACGGTAGACAAGTTGGGACAACAGTATCAGACACCCGAGCAGGTGATCAAGGAACGTGGTGCGGATATTGGTGTGGTGGGCCGTGGCATTATAAAGGCAACCAATGTACAGGAGGTAGCGATGATGTATAGGCAACGCCTGTGGACAGCCTACACCGATGTGTGGCCAAGTAGAGATTTTTAATCGATTGGTAACGGGTTTGTAGTCATAAGCCCAAAGAAAATAGTAAAAGACAATCTTCTTTCCATTTACATAAGAAAACGCCTCTTTGTATTATTTAAAACAAATAAAAATACAACAAAAATTTCCAACACTTCAATAAGAAGCCAAACACTGC
>JAEIFU010004317.1:0-16565 GCA_018904235.1 Lordiphosa stackelbergi | reverse complement strand
ATATTTTCTTCCAATGAAACATTATTTTAAACTAAGTGATTTTACAAATTCATTATGTTTTTGTTTTCCCAAACATTTCGTAAAAATATCGGCAACATCTTTATCAGTTGATACATACTGCAATTCAATTTCTTTTCTTCAACTTTGCTCTCTTATGAAGTGAAACTTAATATCTATATTTTAGTACGCTATGATGGATCGGATTTTTAGCGATGTGCTTCCACTAATGTTGTCTCAAAGATAACCATTTCTTCTTGATGCGACCAACCAATTTCTTTTGAGTAGTTAAGAGGTAGACAGCTTCTTTGGTGCAGTTGACAATGCAATGTACCCGCTTTCCGTGCTGCTTTGTGCGGCGGGACTACGCGTTGCTTTGTAGATGACCAAGAAAACGCAATGCCTCCCAAGAAAATGCGTATCCTGAATATGATTTTCTATCTGCATGGTCATTAGCCCATCTGCGTCTGCGAAACTTCGAACTGGCTCTCCACTTTTGCGATATGTAATTCAGGTTCACGGTTCCGGAAAGGTATCGTAATATACGCTTGGCTGCAGTTTCGTGCTCTACGGGGGTTTGTGCTTCGTTGAGACAATTTGCAAGTGGCATGCAATATATCGGGTCGGCTCAAAACTGCTAAGTACATAAGAGAACCTATTAGCGATTGGTATTCTGTTATATTTACCTTGGCACAATTATTGGTTTTCGCATGTGTAACTTGAAAACCGGGATCAAGTGGAGTGGCAACTGGTCGGCAATTTTGCATTCCATGCATGACCAAGAGACTTTCTATGTACTTTTGGGGGACATGATTACTGACCTCGTTCGCCAACTCGATCTACTTCCATACCAAGAAAGTACTTTAATGGCCACTGTCGTGAATCTCGAACTTAGCTGCGATCTTTTCACCTTTTATTTCGTCAATCTCGTGCTCGTTGGGGCACATGATAATTAGGTCGTCCAAGTAAACCGTAATATAGTGTTGTTGATTGTCTTTGAACAAAAGACATGGCTCGCTCTTACATCTTTGGAAGTTCAGACTTTTCAAACCTCATCTAGTGTGCTATTCCAGGCTCGTCCAGATTGTTTGAGTCCATAAATAGCTTTTTTTCCAGTTTTAAAACCTTAGCTGGATGATTCATGTCCAGAAAATTCTGGGCTGTTTCGTTATGAAGACTACTTCGTCGAGTTTGCTGTTTAAGTATGCGTTTGAGATATCGATCTGGTGCATACATTGTTGTTTTTCTGCAGCTATTGCAAACAGCATTCGGATTATTTCTTGTAACGGATGACTGGAGAAAAGTTTCCAGTAATTAATCCCGTTGTTGTCCACATCTTTTGGCAACTAGTCTGGATTTGAAACGCCTTATTTCGCCTTCTTTGTTTCAAGGCTTGACTCGGAAAACCCACTTCTAATGGTGGGTCTGGGTCCTGGGGGTAGGTCTACCAACGACCAAGTGTTGTTTTTCTGTAGAGCATCCCATTCAGCTTATATTGAATTTAGCCAGTCAGATGCGTTTTGACTGCTAGCGCATCTGCAAACCGACTGCGGACTCAGGATGTCTTCAGAACTATTTAGGCAATTCAGGACGTTGTACTGCTTTCTAGGTCTGCCAGATTGACCTGTTCGAATAATTTTGGGCCTTCCAAGCCCACGGCGCGATGATTCTTCATCCTGCTTTCGAGGTGGTTCATCTACGACAAGCTCCCTGTATTGCTGTCATCTTTCCCTGCGTCGCTAGCACTCACAACTTCCCCTTCTTCGCCAGAGTCACTGCTTTCCGGGTCCTGGTCATTTTGGCTATTTGGTTCAGGCTGCAACATCTCGGTGGGTGGCTCAAGGCGAATAATGTTTGTGAAAATTGCGCTATGGTCTAATTTAAGAGTTTCAAACTCACCCTGTAAGAATTTCACGTCGCGTCGTTCCACAACTGTTCGTTTTGCGGGATCGTAGAGTCGGTACGCCTTTGCCTCAAAATGAATATCCAACAAATATGAACTCCTTTCCCTTTGCCTGGAACTTGCTTTTCTTGTTTTATCCAGTGCAAACGCGTGAACCAAAGATACGGAGGTGCTTCACAGACGGCTTCCGACCTTTCCATGCCTCGGAACAAAAGGGGGGACCATTTGTGAGCTGCAGTTGGGCACCTGTTCCGGGCAAATACGCTGCGGTTTGAACAGCCTAGCCCATAAAGAACTCTTTGGGGGGGGCAGTGAATAAGGAGACTTCTCGCCATTTCGACCAAAGTTCGATTGGCACGCCTGCTACGCCGTTTTTGTCTTTTGTGTAAAGTGAAACAACAATTTTTTTCTTTTATGCCGCACTTGCTCAGGAAGTCATTGAATTGCGTTCAAGTACACCGTGCCATTGCGTCACTTCTTAGTGCTTTAATTTTCTTGTCTGTTTGGCACTCAGCATAGCTCTTGAACAATTCTAAATTTTTCGAATACCTTTTGCGCGCATAAAGTAAACAAACACCTTCTGGGGTAGTCATCGATAAAAGTCACGAAGTATCGATCCCCAGCTATCGAATTGACGTTCATCGGACCACACATCGGAGTGAACCAGTTCTAGCACACCTTTGTAACACGTTCCTTTGTGGGAAATGGTAGCACGCAAATTTTCGATTTATTACACGTATCGCAGTTCGTTTTGATGTTTACATTTTTTCATGTTCATTCCAGGCACGTTCATTTTTCACAAAGGCTTTTCATATATTATTGAAGTTTAGGTGGCCAAAAACGATTATGCCATTTTATTGCAAGCGATGAATCAAGGGACAAATGCATTATGTTGGAATTGATCGACAAACAAATACAAATTATTTTCCTTAACTGCACGTAACATGATTTCGCCTTTGCTGTTTTTGATTACGGCTTCGTCCTTTTCAAATGTTGTACGATTTCCGTATTTTGGTTGCTTTGCTTATGGACACGAAGTTATAAGCCAGAGGAACATACAAAGTATCTTTCATTGTTATTTTTCTATTTCCAGCATGCAAAATTACCGTTCCACTCCGGCGAATCCACGTATTTATCTGCGGCTAACATAATCGTGGCTTTATTTTCGGCGATTGAAATAAATTTGCTCTTGTCACAACAATGTGAAGTAGCGCCACTATCAAGGCACCAAGTATTTGTTCTGTCCTGACTACATTGCCGTGCATTAAAAAATCTAGATTGTTCTTTTTTGTTTTTATTTTCCGCTTCTTTCTTTTTGATTCTGGTTCACTCGCGCGATGGCCTGGCTTACCGCAGTAATTGTAGCATCTTCCTTAAATTTGCGATTCTCTTCATATTATTTTCGCGTTCGTCGCGCTTAGTACTTTTCGCGAACTTGTTGGTTTCTTTTTCGTTGCTGATTCTCGTATATGTTTTGGCATACACAGCTTGGGCTGCCACTTCCTGCGTTCATCTTTTTCCTCTTTTCTCGAACCTTCTTCTAAGAATTTGTTTTTTACTGTATCGAACGGCGGCAGCTCGTCGCGTGTTTCGATAGCGACGACAAATTTTCCCCACGAATCAGGCAAACTTTGACAGAAACATACAATAGCTTTTAATTCATCATTTATGGATATATTAATCGCCAATTCTTCTGTTATGTTCATAAATGAATTCACATACTGTGCTGCGCTACCGCCATGCTGCATTTTTAAGACGTAACAATTTTTGGTATAACTGCACTTTTTTGATTGGTCCCGCTGGCAAATGGATGTTACGCAATTTTTTCCATGCTTCTGCTGAGGTTATGCACGATTCTAATGCGGCTTGCTAACTGTGTTGGCTTTACATTCAAAATTAAACATGCCAGCGCCTTCTGGATCAAGGATGACCCAGCGTGCAGCCGCTGCATCGTCTTCTGGCTTTAATTGAGCTTCACACACGACATTCCACAAACTGGATGTAATTAAAAACACGATGACATAAACTCCACAAATCATAATTTCCGTCATTACCAAGTTTTTCAATTTGGAATTGACACACCATTTTGAGTTCCCGTAGACGTTTTCTAGTCCTTTAAAAAATTAATTTCACCAAACGCCTTGCTCTTGGCCCATAACCTGTTGGTTATATAATATTTAATAGCGCAATGTTGCGGGTGAAAGGTGACAGAGAACTGAATAAGGCGGGAGGATACATAAGAACTTAAAACCTAAGAGAGAACTGCTCTCTATGGCTAAGTAGAGAGAACAAAAATGGTGTTGCCAGATGGGACATATTTAGCTTACATGAAGTAACGATCTTTACTTTTTACTTCTAGATTGGCAAAACTCGAAAATTACTTTTGACTAAATGATGCAGAAATATACGCTGTATTGTGTACTATTTGGGTAAAATTTTCATGTTGATATCTGTTATACTTTTCACGTGATACCACAATATTTTCTTCATTTTTAATATTATTTTACTAGATTAACTCGAAACTAAATAATCATTTTTTCTGAATAAACCCATTGAGAACTTGAAGCGATTTTTCAAAATGGATTATTTTGAATTATGCTAGTAAGCCATATCTTAGTTTCCGTTTCCAAGATATTCGCGAAAAACTAAATTTCCGCCTTTGTGTCGGGGGTGCCACAGAAACCTTCTCTTCCAACCAAATTCCAACCGAATTCCAATTCTTAGTGCCACAGAAATTTCTATTGGTTGGTTTCAAACCTCTAATGTTTTGTTAAGAGATTTTGCAAAGCTCTTTTCTCACTAGCGCCTTTTGTCGAAGTGGCGCCCTCTACAGCTAGCGGATTAAGGGCTAGCGGATTGAGGGCTGGAAACTAATTCCTCATATTTGGCGCCAACAAATTTTTAAATTTTGCATTATATTGGTGGAGAATGCGACTTAAAATTGAATTATTATTTAAAAATGCATCATAAAACATATAACACAATCAAAAAATTTCAATTAATCATTAAATTAACCCGCATCCAAAAAGAGGGAAATTTTTTGGCGAGAGAAATCTCTAGAATTTCTGTGGCACCAACGAATTTTTCGAGAGATTTACAAACCAACCATCGGCAAAATCTCCTAGAGATTTTTGGCACCGCCGTGTGTGTTTGATTTTTCTCAGTTGCATTGATATGTGTACTATAATAGAAGCTTCATAAAATTAGCAGTTAATGCTTAGTGTGGCCTACAAAAATTCTAGAACGGCAAAAGTCGAAATTTTAGTTTTCCGCGAATAGCTTGGAAACAACTAAGATATGGCTTTGACATACCAGCTCGTTATAAGCATGAGTACACTAAGAAAAATCGACCACGCAAAACCCAGCACAAGTGTGCTCCTATTTAAACAATTTCGTTCGTGAATTATCCCTCAAACAAACCCGACGTTCACAGAAATACACCACAAAAAAAGCTTTCTTACTAAAACTGCCACAAATCACAACAAAGTGCGAACATCGCGCAATGAGAACTGTTTTTACAATCTGCAATAATTACACTAGCTTACAAAATATTTGCGATCCCGAACGTTTGGTGGCACTTAGTCCCCCCCGCTAAATCCGAAAATCCCAGCACAATTTAGGTGAACTACCCTTAGAAAAATGTGTAGTTAGCCGTGACTTATCCGCATGAGGCAATGTTTTCTTGAAAGGTAATAAATGCCCTATCGTTCATTATAATCATATCTCGCAGCTCTTAAAAAAAGGCATGCTGTTGATTCTCAATCCGGCGTATCCCAAAGATTTAGTTTAACCCTTGTTTTTTATGTTCGTAAAACTAATTAACCCATTCAAACTTTCTTTGCGAGTCGTCAATTGAACGCAAAATTATACTAATAAATGGAGTAACGCTTGCGGGCAATAACCTCCGCCCCTAACCACATCAATGACGTTTATATAAATTTACGATCTTTATCAACGCCCGAAGATAACTTTTCTCAATTTTTTGCTCACATATTACTTCTATAAAAATTAGATCGCAAGCGCAGCACAATTTATTAGATAGTTTTTGCATTCAATTTGATTCATATTTCCACTCCTTGCAATAATTTTTCAATCAATGAGGTACAATACGGTCTAATGTTGATGTTATGTTATTTGAATGGTAAATGTTAACGACGAACATAAAAACAATCAAACTAAATCATTTGCATGAACTTCTGAAACCTTACATTTCGAACTAAAATGCCAATAACTCCTATTCTTAACGGATTTGAATTAATTGGTGGGTTACAACTCAAAATTGCGTAAGTCTTTTGACCAGCACAATAAAATATTTACACAATTTTTTTTCGTGGTGAAAATTGCACTTAAAATGTAGCTTTTTTTAAAAAAAACTATAAATTTAATGCAATGTTGCTGATACAAACCTTTATAACGCCTAAGTCAAGCATCGGATTAAGAAGTGGAGTATGAATGAACGATAGGGCAATTAATTACCTTCCAAGAAAACATTGCCTTTTTATACTGAATGAATCGATACTGAAGATATACACATTTTTCTAAAGGTACTTTTTTTAGAATCTAAAAACTAGCTTTTCCGCGATTTCTCGAAAACGGCCCCACAAAAAATTTTTGGACTGCATTTTTGGACTCAGCGAAGGGATTTACATATGAAACGACTGTCAAATGGTGGGGATCGGAAATGCTGTAAACTAGTGAACAAACAAAAAACAAAACAAAAAATTTTCGCGTACTGCTGATTTGAGCACTTGATTTTTCCGCCCAAGTAAAACATTCAAGGCTTTACCTTTAGCAATAGCTCTCACACAAAAACTATAAAAAACAAAGCTATTAGGCGGCCCCCGACCAAAATCTCAAGGGGGGGGGGGGTGGGCGCGATGGTAGCGCCGCCGACTCTTGGGTAATCAGGAGGTTATGGGTTTCGATTTGCTTTCTGCACCTAAAATAAAATAAACAAAAAGGAAATAAAAAAAGAAACTTAGAAAACTAATTTAGAATATAAAATGTTAAATAAAATTTACTTTTGAAAAAAAAAAACATTTGAAACATTTTTTCCCAGCGTTTATTTTGCGAGCACAAAATGTTCTTAAAACATGCCCAGCCGTGCATAATGTGAGCACAAAATGTGCATCATATGACACCCGCTGTTTACGGTTCAAGAAAAATCGGGATTACTCTACTTTTGTCAAAGAATGGGCTTGATTTCAGTAGATTTAGAACGAATTTTTTTCTGAGTGTAGGCACACAGGAAATAGTTAAAGATGCTCGGGATTCTTTTCTCTGTAGAACAGTGCAATAAAAAAAATTAATCATTTTTACTCATCTGTCATTTTAATACCCATGTTTTTACCTTTATTGTCCGGATGTTTGTAACGCATAGAAGAAAGCATCTTCGACCACATAAAGTATATAAATTCTTGATCAGCACGACAGAGATAGCATAAAAACCATGTTCGTCTGTCCGTCCATCAGTTTTTATGATATCTCCTATGTCAGTCTTAAACTGAACTTTGACGGAATCGGCCAGAACCTCGTTGTTATAAGTTTTCTATGCATTTCCATAATTCCACCAAACTTGATCAAAATCGGATCTTGCTGCCAAAGGTAAAAAAAAAATTTATAAGAAAATCTTTTTTGTTTTCAATCCTATCGCTGCCAATATTACTTCCACAGAATTCTGAAAAGTTTGATCCAAGTCGGATGACTATAGAATATAGCTGCCATAAGAACGATCGGTCAAAAAAGTAGTTCCAGTGAGAAAAACTTTTTCGTTCTCAATGGTAGAGTCTTAAATATAAGGTTGTCAAAAAAGTCTTGCGGTATTTCCGCAAGCTTGTCTTTGCAAGCGCGTAGTTCTAGTTGTATTCGTCGCATCGGTTCACGCTAGAGCTTTTTGGAAAGCTCTTTTCACGCGCTAACGCGTGTTTTATTTATTGTTGTTTGTTTTTAGTCGTTCGTGAGTTATAGCGTCGCAAACATGGAGCAAAATAAAGAGAAAATACGGCATATTTTACAGTACTACTACGATAAAGGCAAAAATGCATCTTATGCTGCCAATAAAATTTGTGCTGTTTATGGACCCGATACAGTTTCCATTTCCACCGCACAACGATGGTTTCAACGTTTTCGTTCTGGTGCATAGGTGATCGAAGATGCGCCACGGTCCGGAAGGCCTGTCGTCGAAATTTCGATAAAATCGCTGAATTGATCGAAAGAGACCGGCATAGTAGCAGCCGTAGCATCGGCCAAGAGCTGGGCATGAGTCATCAAACCGTTATAAACCATTTGAAGAAGCGTGGATTCAAAAAGAAGCTCGATGTATGGGTGACACACGACTTGACGCAAAAAACATTTGTGCCCGTATGGATGCATGCGAATCGCTTCTGAATCGCAACAAAATCGACCCGTTTTTGAAGCGGATGGTGACTGGCGATGAAAAGTGGGTCACTTACGACAACGTGAAGCGCAAACGGTCGTGGTCGAAAAGCGGTGAAGCTGCCCAGACGGTGGCCAATCCTGGATTGACGGCCAGGAAGTTTCTTCGGTGCGTTTGGTGGGATTGGCAGGGAATCAAACGCTCAATTCGGACCTGTACTGCCAACAACTGGACCGCTTGAATGCAGCACTCATGCAGAAGAGGCCATCTTTGATCACCAGAGGCCGAATTGTCTTCCATCAGGACAACGCCAGGCCACACATCTTTGGTGACGCGCCAGAAGCTCCGGGAGCTCGGATGGGAGGTTCTTTTGCATCCACCGTATAGTCCGGATCTCGCACCAAGTGATTACCACCTATTTCTGTCCATGGCGAACGAGCTTGGTAGTCGGAAGTTGGCCACTAGAGAGTCCTGTGAAAATTGGCTCTCTTTTGCCAATGTGTTACATGCATTCTTACCTGCAACACGCCGTCTTCATTAAACCGAACTTAAACCTAATCTGAGTTTTTAACTAAATAGTTAACGTGGCCTAGCCACAGATCATGCGAAAGTGGCGCCGTTTATTGGCGAGCGTAGGAAATGACTTAAATAAAGTTGTTCAAAGCGGGAGTCGAACGTCTCAACAGCTTCAAGGGTTGGCATCATCCCCAACTAATTAAGCAGTAAAGTTAAACCGTACAGCCGTACAATACAAAAACAAGTCATTGATCCAAAGGTACACAGAGTATGTTAAGTTTGTTCAAAAGTATGTACAGGGTGGTCCATACAGTATTTGGAATTTAAACTATTCATAATTTGATTTTAAAAACGTCAAATGTCATTCGGAAAGCGACTAATATGTAATTAGTAAAAACTTTGACATTTACGAAATGGGTCGCTATTCTCTTGAAGAAAGTTGAAAATATTTAAAACATATTTCCCAAGTGGTGAGTCCTCTACTCAAACTGTGCGAACGTTGAAAAAAAACATTTAACAAGAAAAAACTCCATTTGAGGATCAATTCGTGAAGCGAGTTCGTGAAACTTAAATATTGGTGGATAAACCAACCCGTGTACGTACTCGACCGGTGCGCTCGACCGAAAACATTGCCAAGTCAGCCGTGGTGGTCATTTGACCAAAATTGTTTTTCATAAATAAAAGACATGATCCAACCTTTCCAATAAATTTTTAACCTATAAAAATTACCGAGCAGTTTTTTTTTATAGCAAAATTAAATTTCAATTTTTAAATGGACCACCCTGTATCAGGGAGAAACAATATTTTCCGACCCTATAAAGTATATATATTCATGATCAGCATCAACAGCCGATTGAAACACCCATTTCCTTCTGTCAGTCTGTCCGTCCGTCGGGATGAAAAAACAGATCTCAAAGATTATAAGAGATGGAGGTTTGACATGTATGGGACATAAACTTTTTTGCCACGCCCCTTCAAGCCCCAGCAATTTTGAAAAAAATCATATCCACTGTTTTGTAGAAAGATGGTTTGTACCTTCTGGAGAAAGTTTGTAATTAGCATTATGTATCGATTTGCAGATATCATATAGATCGGATGGGAATATCGCTAACTTACTTTAAGACTAGCATAACTAAAAACAATCGATTTTGTGAAAAACGTTTTGAAAGTTTTCAATAGATATAACCCAGAGATATAAGTTATTTTAGTCTTGAGTTAATCTAGTAAAATATTTTAAATTTAAAATTATCATTAAAAAATTATAACATATAATATGTCAACAGAGAGCCGAGGAATCCTTACGTAACATCGACTGCGGGACTATGAAGTTGCGACATGTTCTCATGCCACATGAATATTATAAAATATATCGATGACACGGAATATTTTTGCATCACAAAGTCAAAATTAATATTCTTCTTGTATAACGGACTTGCTTACTTCTGCCTGTTACATACAAAACTGAACTGCTATTGAATTGAACTTTTCTGTTCGTTTCAAACGGCCAGGGTTAGGGTTACTGTTTTGGTCGATCGCTTTTTTCCGGTTACGGTTATATAATGGTTGTGGGATATTTTTTCCCATCGTTTCAATTTGATTACCTTGCTATGGCGCGAATGACACTTTCAATTTTAAGAGAAAACTATTGTCGCAATTTTTATACTAATAGAAAAAGTTTCTGTTGCAGATTATCAGAGACTCTTCAAAAACATTGTGCGGCGAAGTTTAGCATACTCTTATTCGATTACACCATTGGTTTCCCCATAGACGAAAAATTGTAACTACAATTGTCATTAAAAATTAAAGGTATCATTCCAGCCTAAGCAATCTTTTTATACCCTTGGAGTGGGTATATTAAAATTGTCCGGATGTTTGTAACGCATGGAAGGAAGCATCTCCGACCACATAAAGTATATATATTCTTGATCAGCATGACGAGCTGAGTTGATATACCCATGTCCGTCTGTCCGTCCGTCCGTCTGTCCGTCCGTCTGTTTTTCTGCTATCTCCTCCGTCAGTTTTAAAGCTATCGTAACCAAACTTTGCACGAAGTCTTTTGGTACAAATACGCTGCACATTTGTCGGAACCGGCCAGGTCGGATGGCTACAGCATATAACGATCGGTCGAAAAACTAGTTTTAGTGAGAAAAACTGTTTTGTTTTCCATGCAAACGTGTCCGAAACTCGCAATTATAAGTTCTTTTTGCTTTCACATAATTTCAGCAAGTTTTTTGAAAATCGGGCAACTAAATAGGATAGCTGCTATACAAAAGATAGGTCTGAAAAAAAGTTTTAGTATGAAAAACTTTTTTGTTTTCAATGCTATCGCTCCCAAACTCGTTACTGATCAAAATGATATGCTAACACACAATTCTGTTAAGTCTGATCCAAATCGGATGACTAAAGCATATAGCTGCCATAGGAATGATCGGTCGAAAAAATAGTTTTAGTGAGAAAAACTTTTTTGTATTCAATGGTAGCGTCTTTGTACGTTCCAGTTATGAATATTATATGTAAAAAAAAAATTTGGAAGATTTTTACCAAAAACAAAAAAAAAAAAAAAAACAGCCACATAAAAAAAAAATATATCAGTCAAGGTATATAAACTTATAAATATTATCTGTCTAAAAGCCATGTTGATCAAAATTGGAGAATATATCGTAAAGCTGCCATATAAAAAACTGGCAGGAATATATCATGCTCCAAGGGTATATAAACTTCGGTCGAGCCGAAGTTAGCTTTCCTCTATTTTTTGATTTGAAATTATGTTATACTTGAAGGTAAAATTTAAAAATTTGCTCTACACATCCCGCAAAGTTTTCCAACGATTATTAATTGAGGGCTCTGCGAAATAAGGCCCTAAAAATAAAATGAAATAAGGCCCCAACAATTTATATAGAAAACAAAAACCACCCTTTTTGATCAAATTTGGGGCGTTATTTCCTATTTTGGGGCATTATTTCCCAAATAAAATTTTAGAATGAAATAAGTCGTAGAACTTTTTAGCGGGCTCTAGGTTATTAAGTTATGGATATTGTCCATAACTTTTCTAAAACAAGACACGCACAACACAACATTAGAGGCTGGTTGACAGTATAACGCTATTTCATGAATACCAATTCAATCACTTTGAAAAAAGTCCTCAAAAGAAGAAATTAAGTAAGACCGAAAAACTAATTTTTGGGGCCCTGTTTCATTTTTATAAGGAAATAAGACGCCAATTTTTAATATGATTTTTTGGGTTCTTGTTTTATTTTTCATATATTTTCTAAATACAAAAATCGCATGATTTTTGTATCAAATTTTCATTATTTAATTGAAAAATTTGATTCAATTTTAGCGCCGCTTGCGAAAATTTGAGACAACAAAATCGCGAGATTTTTGTGTTATAAAGTCCTTACCACGCGCGTTTTAAAAAAATTTGCCTGCAGCGCTCTTTCTTTTTACCAATTTTACTTCCAAACCGAAATTATTTTCAGTTTGAGTCAAGGCATTTATATTGGGGTAAATCTTTTTATACACTTGAAAAGTGTATTATAATTTTGCCCAGAAGTTTGCAACGCATAGAAGGAATCATCTCCGACCACATAAAGTATATATTATATATTCTTGATCAGCATGACGAGCTGAGTCGATTAAGCTTTGTCCGTCCGTCTGTCCGTCTGTCCGTCCGTCCGTCTGTCCGTCTGTCTGTTTCCACGCGAACTAGTCCCTCAGTTTTGTAGCTTTCGAGCTGAAACTTTGCACAGAGTCTTCTTTTTACTGCACGCTGCTAATATGTCGGAACCGACCGGATCGGATGACTACTTCTTGTAGCTGCCATACAAATGTTCGTTCTGAAAATGGGTTTTTGTTAGAAAAACTGGTTTGTTCTCAATATTATCGCTCTCAAACACGGTCATGGGTAATATGTAATGATTTTAAGCTGATCTGCGAAGTTTGGTTAAAGTCGCTAACCGTTGAGACAAGCTATTTCAAGTGTATCAAAACTTCGGTACAGACGAAGTTAGCTTTGCTTTTCTCGTTTTTTACTTGTGCAGCAATCGGACAAGCATCCCATTCCCGTTTTCCATAAGATATAACTAAAACCGTAATCGAAATCGGACGAGTTAGACACCGCAATCGATTCGTTGACAAAATTTGTTGAAAAATTTTATTTATACAGTCTGGTTTACGGAAACCGCTTGTGAAATGTGGATTTCAATAAATTTTCGAAATATTGCTCGTTTTTGGAGCCATAATTCGCCTTCTCAGAGCCTTTCTATGTTTCATGTGTAGAATTGAGTTTTTGAAAGAAAATCGCACTGGGCTTTTGTTAATTCTTGTTGGTCCACCTCAGAAACACTGAAATAATCTAAAGATTGAACCTATTTGCTCTATCACTGTGTCTGCCCCGCGTTTTGAAAATTTTTTAGACGGTCAAAGGCCTTTGTGCTCAACCTAAAATTTCAGAATTTCGTTTAGCTTGAAGATAAAAATGAACACGCAGTTAGTTTATATATTTTGGAATTCGTGTTCAACATCTTCTTGATCAGCATCAACAGCCGAGTCGATATAGCCATGTCCGTCTGTCCGTCCGTCCGGATGAACAAACAGATCTCAGAGATGGTAAGAGATAGAGGTTTGGCTTGTATAGGACAAATGCTTCTTATACTTGCAGGCAGATCAAGTTTATTTTCAATTTTTGCCACGCCCCCTCCCGACCCCGCAATTTTGAAAAAACGTCATATCTCCCACAGTTTTGCAGATAGAGGATTCATACCTTTTAGAGATAGTTAGTCATTAGCAATATGAAATGATAAAGATCGGATAAGCGGTTCTCATGTTATGAGCAAAAAAGTGATTCACCCCCGCCACCCCCCTCCCACCCTTTCACAACCAACGCGGCAGAGAGAGAGAGGAAGAGATAGAGAGAGAGGGAGGGGAGAGAGAGAGAGAGAGAAACTTAGAGATGAGCGCATCAGCAGCACTGCATTCAGCTCCTACTCTAGGTACAGAGAATAAATATAGTCGGGCTTGACCGACTTTCTTACTAGTTTTAATGTATGTATGTATACATAAAGATGAGGAAGGTAAAGATTTTGATTAGCTGCGCTCACTCTTTCTCGTTCGCTCTCTTTTCTTTGTGCCCATAACCTTCAGTGCGGCGTAACGTATGTATGTATGTAAAATGTTCATTGAGCATACTTCACCCAAAACCGAAATTAACCCGTATGTTTGTTTTGGCTTCAAATTTTAAAGTGTTTTTAGCAGTTAATATTTACGTTTTCGGTTACGGTTTTAATCTCTGTTTCAAACTGTTCAAAATCAATACTCTTTTTGTAAGTGTAAAAAAATGCAAACACATAAAAAATACATGACTTAATTTGAGTTATGGATATTTGGTTAGCAACTCCGCTTAGGAATATATGGAAAAGCCATTTATTTCTGAAAGCCGATTACTTCAAATTCCACCCTAGTTATGAAACTTATTGAAACTGACAGGAAAATAAATACTGTATGGATTAAGCCTTTCCCAAGCGGAAATGAGCATGAATAATTTCAACTGAGAGTGTGCAAAAGTTTTGGCAGCCACAAAATACGAAGAGCAAAGCAAAGCCAAAATTCAGTTTGGCATTAGATTTAACAAGATGTTCGTTTACTTTGACATTTGACCTCAAACGTTAAATTTTGCCAGGCTATTAAATTGATGCATATGGAAAACGTGCCGACGACGTAATGAGTGAAATATTAACTGAAAACGTTATTTTTAAAGCACTCGCACTCGAGTATATACGGCTCTTTTTCTCAATCCGCAGATTTACTGAAGTTAGATTTTGCCTATTTATAGATATTTTGTTTCCAATGATTGAAGCTAACTACGCATTGGTTACTCTGAACATCCACCTGTCGCCATCTGCGGCAGAGCCTGCATAATGTTATGTCAGCAGACTGCTTAGATTCAATTTAAATTCATTCTTGAGTCTAATGACTTTTAATGTTATTTGCTTCACAGGCGAGTGCACAATTTTCGTCTGCTTATCAACCATGTGCCACCGCAGCAAGGAGAACGCCACACCAGCTCCATCATACCCAGACAAAATTAATAACAAATAGATAAGCGACAAAGTTTGGACTATTTTCGGAGACGGAGAAAGAGGAGCCTACAGCCACGCCCACAATTAATTGAGGATTGCTAGCATGTTACAAACCATCGCCATCACCAACGACAGCGGAGATGATGGCCTCAATCAATCATTCATGGCTCATATGTCGCCCAGCCCCAGCGCCAGCCCCGAGCAGTTGCTGCTGCAGAACGACAAATTTCTAACACATGTCGCTCAGCTGCTCAACATTACGACCGAGAATCTTACACATCTGCTCAGCACTGGGAACACCACAAATGGCACCGCAATGGCGACTGATTCAATGGTCAATGAGTCCCTGCCACTGCTCGTCGCCTTGACCGTGTGCTATGCGCTTATCTTTGTGGCCGGGGTGCTTGGCAACCTAATCACCTGCATTGTCATCTCACGGAACAACTTTATGCACACTGCTACAAATTTCTATTTGTTCAATTTAGCGGTCTCGGATTTGATTTTATTGGTGTCAGGTGAGCAAATCAAACCCCCTCGGCCAGCCCGACGATTGCTTAACTTCTGCGTTTCACTTTCCCCTAACATCATTAGGCATTCCACCGGAGCTGTACACTCTGTGGTACCCCGGCTCGTATCCCTTTACGGATGGCATGTGCATCATGGAGAGCGTGCTATCTGAAATGGCTGCCAATGCGACAGTTCTCACCATCACAGCATTCACAGTGGAGCGCTATATTGCCATCTGTCATCCGTTTCGGTAAGTCTGTGAAGGGAGTCTAGGGGTCAACTTATTAAATTGAGTGGCAGATATCAGTTGCGATTACTTTTATTGGTTGTTGCGTTAATTAAGTTTGGTTAATCATTTGTATTACGTAGATATAATGTTTGTTTTTATGGTGGAAATAGTTAATTAAGGAATTCCTATGAGACGATAAGAAAATTTTATTCATATGCATTCCAAAGTGTGTACGAAAATCTCTAGAGAATTCTGTTGTGTCAACCCCGTATATTAGCATTTTAGTAAATTGCTAGTTGTGTCTCTATCTCTCATATTCTCTGAGATCGACGCGTTCATACAGACAGACGGACAGACGGCCATGGCTAAATCGACTCGGCTGTTGATGCTGATCACGAATATATTTACTTTACAGGGTCGGAAATGTTTCCTTCTCCATGTTAGATACAACCCATTTTCAATGGGTACAGGGTATAAAAAGCAAACATTTTTGCATTGATCTTCTGCTAAATTTTTAGTAATTGCTGATATAATGTAATCAAACTGTCTCTTAAATGTTCAATCTTCTTAATGGCAAACAGGTTTTTGCTGAAAACGTAACGGGATTTAAAAAAAATAGACTTGAAAGCGTGAACACGTGCTCAATTTTGCAACGCAGCTGCACGCAGGGAGAATATTTTACCACAAAAGCGAACTTCAAAACGGTCTGTTCATTGCTCAAGTCTACAAAACTAAATTATGTTCAATGGATTTCGAAGTTAAAGGTGTATATTGAATCTGCAGAAAATAATAAAAACTAACTTTTGTTCTAGTTCTTGTGAAATAAATGTTTTAGTGAGCCTATTTGTTTGTTACTTTTTTGTGTGTCTTTATTATGTTTACTTTAAGTATTAGTCGTGTTCCCCAAGATTTACTCTTAAGGTTACTTTCCATTGTATTAATCTGAATTTTAAGGTAATA
>JAEIFU010004316.1:0-16580 GCA_018904235.1 Lordiphosa stackelbergi | reverse complement strand
TCTCATGTGTGCCGGTTTTTGCTGTCAATTCGTTTAGGAATTCCCAAACGATTATGGTAGCTCTGGCATGGAGTGGGAGCTGTTGGCTTCAGTACAAGTGAGCTAGGATCGTTGATGATTTGATAGAGATAGGTTAGGTTAGGTTGAGATGGCTAGGGACAGTAAGGCTGTCCCTACACTTAGGCCAAGATAGTCCCATTGCGATACCTTTTGGTAGAGATACTAATGAAACAACTGTACGATCAACTAGCCTCCGTTGTGGTGTGTTGTGTTCCTGCTTTTTGGAGTTATTTGCAAGCATAACGAGACCACGAGCCACCCTAATATTGATTGTTTTATTGATTTTTTATATTAAAGGTTTCTGGCCTTTTCTAGAATATTTTGATTTTTTTTTAAATTTACGGTAAAACGCCCTTTAACGGATGTTATAATATTTTATATTTTTTTTCAGATATCACTCGTTACTGAAGTCATTCTTCATCTTATTTTTATCAACGATTGTTATACAAATCAACAAGGAAAGCCTGGAAAAACCACACCGCAAAACTTTTAACAAAGGTGTTGCAAGAGCAAAATGAAGATCCGCTGTTTTCGCGCAAAATTTTGTTCAGTTAAACAATTTCTTTATTAAGAAATCATTTTGGTGAACAGCTTCTTTTACGTTCCGGATCATTCATGATGATATCTCACCACTGGACTTTTTCCTGTGTGGTTACGAGAAGTCAAAATTTTTGTCGATAAGATACAAGTAGGAATGCTTGAAAGAGTGATCCAAAATTGGATCATCCGAATGGACCATTCACGGCATAATCGCTGTTACCCTTTAAATGAAACTATCTTTAAAATGTAAATGTCAGAGACAGTTCTTTCAGTCTTTAATAAAGATTCCACCATCCAATTCCTTTTCCTTTTTCCTTCTAATTGGACCATCCTTTAGAAGAACTTCTAAGGCTTGAAATAAAAGGACGTTATACGGCGAAGGTTTTGGGTCGATTTTAGAACTATAAATTAAAACCGCAACGAATAAAGGTAACGGATACGGTAACTGTTACTACGTTTATGCTAGCAGTATCATGGTTTTTTAAAATCACGCTTTTTAAAATGCGCCTGTTTATGCATCTTTATGAAAACCATGATATTTCTGCATTGAGATGCCACTTATGAAAATTTTCAAATAAGGTGGCAGCACACTTGCACAAGGAATGGTTTTTTTATTCAGCGGCATAGGCGAACATCAAAGTTAGTATCTAATATTTTGGATTGGAGAAAGGAGCGCACAAAGACCTTAAAACGTTGAAGTCGGAGATCCCAGGCAAAATGCAAACAAATTTCTATGATCTTGTTGTCATCAGCGTTGCCGGCGTATAAGAGATGCCTACTGTTTGACATTTCCTATAAATAAAATTAAAGAATCATTAAATAATTGCATTGAAAACGTTTAAAATGTTATTACTTGGAGTCCAGCGACACATCGCGACGCCTGCCCATGATAGCTACAGGAGCTGAATGGTATTTGCCTAGCCTTGTAGCCTTGTATCTTGCTCAGCGTTTCTGCTGCTGTCCAGTGGCTTCTCTTTAAGTCCCTGCAGCACTGCAATTTACATTTGGTCCAAACGCAATTAACTAACAGAACAGCTGTCAGAAGAGGTGTTGCCAGACTGTTTTGTATATAAAAAATCATGGTTTTTTGCAAAAACCATAGTCAAAATACGTGTGTAAAAAAAACCATGATTTGGTGTTTATGCTTGCTTTTTTTTTTTAAATCGTGATCGGCAATCATGCTTTTTTGTATGCATAAACGTAGTATGTTTTGGTCGATCGCTTTATATATAAAAAACTATATATCAAATTTTTCAGTAGTTATTTTTTCTTCTCAACGAAAAAAGATGAACATTTACTCGATTTGGATTTGTTTTTTGGAACCAGCGAACGGAGTAACATTGGAAGTGACTGCCAAATGTTCGGGGACGAAAATGCTGAATACTTGGGGAATCATTAAAAATAATAACACAAGGCAACACGAAAAAATCTCAACAAACATTTGCATAGAAATAGGGTGCACCTTATTTCAAACCTGCTATCAGTTTTGCTACATCACAACCTGTTTCCAAGATCAGCGAAGCAGCGAAAAAAAAGTGAAAATAGAGCAACATTTTGTCCGCTTATCCCTAAAAGCGGTACTGCATACATCAACGTTTCGTAGTTCTTATTAAATTCTAATAACCGCCCTGGACCATGAAATAAGCGATCAATGTTAATCAAGGGAGTCAGAGAAATCTATAGAGATTTTGGATTTTGCAAAACGCTCGAAAAATACGTCGGATCTGGTGGAGGTCTGGTAGGGATCTGGTGGGGATCGGGTGGAGATCTGGTTAGGATTTGGGGGAGATCTGGTGGGGATCTGGGGGAGATCTGGTGGGAATCTGGTAGGGGTCTGGTGGGGAGCTGGTGGGGATCTGGTGGTCCCTGGTTTGGATCTTGTGGGGATTGTGTGGGGATCTGGGGTGGGTCAGTGAGTGTGGAAAAATTAACTGCATTGAGGTCAAGTTGTGAATTCTGTGCCATAAACTATAATGCTGTTTGTTTGACAGTGACTTAACATTGGCTTAACAGTGACTTGACAGTGACTTGACAGTGACTTGACAGTGACTTAACAGTGATTTGACAGTGAATTGACAGTGACTTGACAGTGACCGAACAGTGACTTGACAGTGACTTGACAGTGACTTGACAGTGACTTAACAGTGACTTGACAGTGACTTGACAGTGACTTGGTAAAGAACAGTGACTTGACGGTGACCGAACAGTTATTACAGTGACTTGATTTGACTTAACAGTGATTTGGACAGATGACTATTGAGTACCAGTGTGACTTGACAGTTCTAATTTTGTTTCTAATTATCTAAAATTTTGTGCATTACTTCAAATCGGTTTTATCAACGTAAAGAGCTTTGCTCGAACCGGGCGTCCCATGACACACATGATCACACTGAAAAATGTTAAGTATTATTTGCGAGCTCTGATTTAGGGATACCATTAACTATTTTTTTTTACTACTTCACTGGGATTGGATTTGGGACCTCAATCGACTATCAGGCATAAGCAAGACCTGACGTCAAAATCATACTTACGAATGTAAGCAGTTGGCACTATACTGCTCAACGATTTACAATGGCCGTGGTCGAGTGGACATGACATTTGACAGCGGCTTCATTTGAAAAACTGGAT
Organism: Lordiphosa stackelbergi; assembly: GCA_018904235.1. Taxonomy (NCBI): domain Eukaryota; kingdom Metazoa; phylum Arthropoda; class Insecta; order Diptera; family Drosophilidae; genus Lordiphosa; species Lordiphosa stackelbergi. The sequence goes on along the minus strand of JAEIFU010004316.1, from coordinate 13,352 downwards.
ATGAGGAGATGCCAACAGAGGTCCCTTTTAAATTAAATTGGATTTTGTCGAACTGTGCTATAAGACCCAGAAATTCAAAAAGCAAATGCGACAACCTATATTTTTTGCCATCAAAGCGCAAAGTTCAGAGGTCAATCAAAAAGATCGCCAAGTGGTTTACCAAATTCAACGAGACGAAGAATTTTCTGTTTAAGCCTTAAATAGTTCCATTCAATCCAACTTTTCTTAGTCATTGTCTGTTATATCAGTATAAATCATTAAGAAAAATCAACTGTTAAGCCCGGAATGCAATTAATTTTGAATGTGCGTGCCTTCCGGAAATAGTTCAAAAGTTCACCACACACACACACTGGCCACAATCAGGTCGACAACCTGCCCGCGCCTCCACCTACTCATCCGGCAAACCGCATGCATCGCGTTGTCTGTTTGGCATTGTTGTCAACATTTTTGTCGTTATCCTTTTGTCTGGCAAGTGGCACACGCTTAGACTTCGTCGTCGTCTAAGTTGCTGCAGCTTCTGTCCAGACTCATCTCCACATATGTGTGTGTGTGTCTGTTTGTGTGTGCTCACTGTTCGTTCTTCATTTGAATATTTTATCTGGCTTTGAGGCTGCATTTACTTTCGGTTGCTCATTCCGGGGGCACTTTAAGCAAGCTCCTTGCCAGTGTTTATGTCACCGGAAGTTAAGTTTTCACATGCGGTTAACGTCGACAGTTCAGGCGGCTCCTGCTCCTGCTCTGACCTATTTGTCACCAGACGGCAAGGCGAGTGTCTGCCGTTGCCTCACATTTGCCTTTGCATTTATGCACATGAGGCCTGTCGTCTGCATAGGGGCAACATGCAAAGATCAGGGAGGTACCTAGCGTTGGCATATAGTCGTATATTGTATAAATATGCAAACTACTTAGTGCAACAATGCCGGATTATAGTAAAATTTATTAGCTAGTCTGTTTTTGTTTTAACTGTCTTATGACTGGAACTGGCAAATGGTTGGACGGGTTGGTTGACGGCATGGGGGCAAGTTTCCATAACAATTTGCCCTGGAGCTGTTGTTCACTTGACTTGCTCTTTTGGCTGCGGTCTAATCAAAGCCAAAACTCACAAGAGCCGAGGCTGGCGCTGACGCTTACCATCTGAGTAAATTTCTTGACTGCCTTTGCTGCTAATTAGTTTTGCCAAGTTGTGCACTCGAGTGTAAGCAGCTGGCTGTGCTTGCGGCTTAGTCAAGTGATAAGTGATAAGAGTTTAAGCCTGATTTAATTTGCGATGCAGCCAAACAAAAGTTGTTTACTACAGGTCACCGAATCAAATGGGGGGAGTGCAGGAAAAGCTATAAAGGGAAGGTGCAGCACCGAAGAAAGAAGGAAAACAACACGCAAAAGTAGCAGCCACAATTAAAGCTGGTCTGAGTGAAAACATGTGTGTGGCATGCGGCAGGAAGTCTCCCACTCACTTCCACTCGGAAACAGTAGCAGCACAGCAGCAGCACATACATTAATCCCAAATTAATACTCATACCAGCTGCCTGCGACTACATAATTGATAATATCTAATTGGAAAATCCACTTCTCAGTCCGTGTGCTTCTATGCTGTATCATGGTTTCATGTCCAATTAATAATTATGTTGCTGCTGTTGCTATGAGAGTACTTTAGATATGGCATGCTCAAGGAGTCGACTAATAGGTTCATTCAATGCTAAGTGCTGTGGATATTTGGCATTAGTTTTTGAAGATGAAAAAGCCCCCTTTGAATGCATTTCTGAGAGAATGTAAAAAACCTGCGGCCAATTAATCTCTGAGGTCGAAAATGTACAGTCCAAATAAGTACTATCCTTTTGGGAAAGTTGAACGTTGCCCAAGGACGAGTATTGTTGCAATACCTGCTCACTGAAAGAAAACGACCGAAAAGAAACCCTGGTTCGCAACTTAAAGTTTTTTTTTACTTTACCTTTACATTCACTTTACCTTTACTGGGACTTAAACTCAGGCGCCTTAGCTCACTCGAGTATCAGGCATAAGCAAGAACTGGCGACCAAATCATTTATGTTTCTGGTTCCTGGTAAGTTTTTATACCTTTGGAGAGGTTATATTAAAATTGTCCGGATGTTTGTAACGCATAAAGGAAGCAATTCCGACCACATAAAGTATTTATATTCTTGACCAGGATGACGAGCTGAGTTGATATAGTCATGTCCGTCTGTACATTCGTCCGTCCGTTTGTTTCTTGCTATCTCCTCCGTCGTTGCACGAAGTCTTTCGGATGACTATAGCATATAAACTCTGGAGCAATACTATAGCCGCACCTTGTTTTTTTAGTGTACGCATGGAAAGAGTAGAGGTAGAAAAAATTTGCGATTACCGTTTGAAAGAGCGTAAAAAATGAGAGAAAATAAATGAAAATTATCAACACTCTCAGTGCAAATATTAACCGTAATGTTTCATTTTCGTTTTGTGAGAGGTGCACTCCTATAGCCGCACTTTATTAAATTAAATAACACTAGTTTACAAAAATAAAAAAAATTAATGACCCATTTCAACTGAAATATTTTTGTAGTGTAGTTTGGATTGGTGATCTCAAAAATCAATTTCAAAAATTTTTTCATGGCTCCGTTTTTGAAATAAGAATTTTTTCACTTCTTCGGTAGGTGCTCTTACATTTTAAGCCATATCTGACTTCATAATTGTCAGATAGAGTAAAGTCAGTTATGAATCGATAGGTAAGTCAGCTTCCAATGATCGCGTAGAAAATTGTTTTAAAATCGGTGAAGTAGTTTTGATTCAACGACCAAATATATTTCTAAAAATCAATTTTTTGCTCGAAAATGCAAGAAATTTCATTTTTAAACGCCTAGAAAACATACAAAAATTAAAAAAAATATTTTTATATTTTCTAAAATAAAAAAATTCAAAAAAAAATTATTTTTATTTTTTCTACTTAAGAATCGCACTTTTACGAAGACAATTAGGTATTGGTGAGGAAAATCGTATCACACGTACCGTAGATGGATCAAATTGAGTAGAGGAACTGGCAGTCAAATTTAAGTATTTTTCGTGTTCACAAAAAATAAACTTGTATTTTTCTTCGTCTTTTGGTCACTTTATGAAGTCACGAAGGCAAATTTTGATAATCACAAATTTTTTTTCACTATATTGCTCACAGCTCCTGTGTTCGTTCATAGATTTTGATAATCGTTATCTGGTTTTCTTCGTAGAAGTGCGATTCCTTAGTAGAAAAAATAAAAATAGTTTTTTGCATTTTTTTATATTTTTTCGAGCAAAAATCGATTTTTTTGAAATATTTTTGTTTAATGTATTCAAACTACTAAGCCGATTTAAAAACAGTGTTTTGCGCGATTACTGGCAGTTCAAATTACCTTTCGATTCATATCTTGCTTGACTGTATCTGACAATTATGAAGTGAGATATTACTTAAATCGTAAGAGCACCTACCAAAAAAACGAAAAAAACATCATATATCGAAAACGGAGCCATAAAAAATTTTTCGAAATTTTTGAGATCAGCATTCCAAACTACACTAAAAAAAATTTTTAGTAGAAATGGGTCTTTTTGGCAGTAAGCTAGTGTAATTTATAGAAAAATGTTAGCTAATTAATATATTTTTATACACTGTAATAATGAGTGTAACCTCCTTTAACACTAATTAACTCATAGATCCTATTCGGCATACTGTCTACGAGGTTTTTTAAATCACTAAGGGACAGTTTTTCTCATGCCTTGATTATTGCCAATTTGTTGTCCTTAAGCTAAGTTCACACAGTCAAATTAATTTGTCAAATATGGCGAAAATTTGATAAAATAAGTTTGAATTGTGTGTGAACGCCATATTTATTTACAGTCAAACTTGTTTGACGACCGATTTGACGAGTTTGACAAATCAAGTTTTTGATAAGTTTGTGTGCTGTCTGAACGCAATGTGAACACTGTTTGTCAAACTGTTATCGCATTTGACGAGTTTGATCTTGCATGTCAAATGTAAGAAGAAACTTTATCAAACTTGTGATAATTGTCCGGGTATTTTGATTGCTAGGACTTTTGTAAATCTGTTTGGATATCTAATTTGGATAAGAATTAGCATAATGGTGTAAGATAAAGTAAAATAATACAGTTTTGTTATTAAATTGTCCGGGCTGCATGGGTATAACCAGGGTTCGAGAGCCATCAACCGGCCCTCGGCTCGTGAGTCACAACACTCGGCTCTGAGCTGTGAGCCACAGCTCGTAAGCCGGGAGCTATTCCTAGAGCGAGTTATTCTTACCTATTTGCCGTGACTGGCGATTTTTAAAATTGCGAAATAATACCAAAGAGGATAAAAATAGTAAAAAAATGAAGAACGTTAACACAAATCAAGTGAAAAATTCTGGCCGCTACTGAACCGCGATAAATACCATGGAAGACCAATGCTAAAGAATATAGTCAAGATCATAAGAATCGATTTTAACCACTTTCCGTTACTGACAAATCATTAAATCGCGGAAAAATACCCAAGAGGATCAAAAATTGTAACTATGCGAAGCAAAATGTACTTCCAACCAACTGGCAAATCGTGCCAGGATCAATTCATGAGCGCCATTCGCATCTATGGGATCGCCATGGTAACGAAACCGCTAATTACTTAAGAAACTGCTTTTCAATGTCAACACAGAACTACATTGCCCTGTTTATGACAATACTGAACCGCGACAAAACGCAATATGTCTTGAACTGTGATGCAAAACAAACATGGCTACATCGACTCGTCTACTGACGCTGGTCAAGAATTAATATGATTTATAGGGAGGGCATTGTTACTATTTTTGATCCTCTTCGGTATTTTTCCGCGAATGAATGATTTGTCAGTAACGGAAAGTGGTTTGAAATGTTCCTTGTCATCTTGACTATATTCTTTAGCATTGGTCCTCGATGGTGTATATGGCGGTTCAGTAGTGTCCTATTCATGACAATGTTATTATAATTTGTGGTATTGGAAAGCAGTTTCTTAAGTAATTAGAGGTCTTATTACCATTTTTCACTTGATAACGAGTACAATTTGTTTGGAATTGTTAGCATTTTTGATCCTCTTTGGTATTTTTCCACGATTTAATCATTTGTCAGTAACGGAAAGTGGTTTTAAACGATTCTTATGATCTTAACTATATTCTTTAGCATTGGTCTTTCATGGTATTTATCGCGGTTCAGTATTGTCAAATTCATGGCAATGTTATTATCTGTGGTCATTTGTGGACTTGAAAAGCAGTTTCTTAAGTAATTAGCGGTCTTATTACCATGGAGATCCGTATATAGTAAATAGGTTAGAATAACACGCGAACCACACAGTCTGTGGCTCCCAGCGAAGAACAAAGAGCTGGGGCTCACGAGCCGAGAGCGGCTTTTTATATAAATGTTAAGCAGTTGGACAATTTCATTAGCCAGATATAAATGTATCGCACCGAGTTGATAATTTGACGGCGGCTATCGACATTCCTAGTTTCGACACACATTAGTTTCTGTGAAACATAAATTTACCGCACACAAAATTTGCGAGTGTGAACACTAAGCCAAATTCAATTGAAACTTTCGAAGTTTCGACAAATTAAATTTCGATTAAAATTTATTTGACGTGTGTGTGAACACCAAGACAAATTCGAACACAAATCAGTCAAACTCCGCCATGACAGTTTGTGTAAATTAATTTGACTGTGTGAACTTAGCTTTAGTTCTATTCTACTTAGGTTTTTGAGCATAAATCCTTTGAACCAGCAACGCTCACAGGTTTTCTCTCGGATTCATGTCCGAGGAGCACGCGGGCCTCTCCAATAACCGAACATTATTGCATTCAAGCCGTGCATTTATACGTTGTCCTGTTGGAAAATGAACTTTTGACGCTTTCGACCGCGAAGAAATAAATATAAATATAAATTCATTTGCAAAATGTCCATGTACTCCCTTGAGTTGATATAAGTGCTTGGAAATGGCAGCTCCAATTATCAACACTCGCAGAACGCAGCCCAAACCATCAATGATCCTCCTCCAAAACTTCTCATAGAAAATTACAAGGGATTCTTGCTCAAATCCCTCCAATAGTGCGAAAACCCATCAAGACCGTCCAAATTAAACTGTTTCCCATCCAAAAAATGATATAGAAAGATTAATTAATATTTGCATTGCTCTATAAAAACTTTTTTTTTGACCAGTCAATTTCCATGTTATCTCTGGGGAATTTCATCCGGGCTTCATTACGGCGATCCAGTAACCTTGCTGCCACCTTTAATATTCGTAGTACTATATTTTCAGATTTCATTAAAGGCCGTGCAACGGCCCAGCGAGGCACATTCAGCCGCTAACGCATTAGCTTTCAGCACTCACTAATCGGCGCTGACTTATCTTCGGCTTACGTATTCAATTCGGTTTTACAAAAATTTGGCACAACATTGTCGGAGCGACCAATTCTTCAGACAATTTCACGAAATGAGCAATTCTCACTTTTAAGCGCCAGAAATTGGCATTTCTCGACACCTGACAGCACTGGCCCACTTGGCAAATTTACGAATTTATTAAAAATAGTTATTCAACCAAGTGTACGCCAAAAAAGTTCGCCGCCAGCAATTCACTGGTGGGTGCATGTAAAATTGTCTTAAACAGACTAGTTGCCGCCTATGGTCAGCCCACTAAGCGATATTTAAAACTAATTATGAACGCTTTTTGCTGGTCTAACTCAATTTTTGTCACTTCATCTCCAGCTTCCACAGCTTTGAACATAGATGAATCGTACCTTCTAGAGGAATTTAGTAATTGTTTATCGATCTGCAGAAGAAATGAGAAAGATTGGATAAATGATTCTCAAGCTATGAACAAAATAAGGGTCGCTGGGGCAGCGCAGCAGCAGCGCTGCATCTGATACCGATTAATTTTGGTTAGGGTTATTAAGCGGATTGGTTTAGCACAGAGGCTTAAACTCACACAATCAAACTTTGCGCTTGTGTGCGTAGCAGCGAGACACTAAGTAAACGTCGTGACGTCAAACATGAGCAACAAGCAAACGAACGAATGCCTCGTGCGAGAAGAAAAAGCCGAAAGCACGTGTCGTGATAGAAGAAGCCGCCGAGCGGGCTATTTATAGAACACACCTCTTCTCTCTGTCTATGCGTGTGTCGGCTGCGACACCGGCAGAATTATGTGTTCCTATCCCATGGGATAGGCTTTGGGCAATTTGGACACCATTGGTTTAGAAGGTAACCAAGGCCATATTAATTACAAGCGTTGGATAGACGGCTTCTCCGCCCATATTCCATAGGATCAGAAACATAATCGACCAACTAACTCCAGCCGACTTGGTTTATTTAAGTCTTTTAGAAAAACTCAGAGCTATTTTCTCGAGCTTGTATTTATCTGGCGACCTTTCTAATTTTTAATTAGTGAGTTCTAGCTGGCTCTAGGTCCGAAAAAGTTGTGTTTGTTCACAACTGAAAACAACTTATGCATTATTGTACACCAAAAATGAGCTGGTTGCCTATACGGTACCGTTTCATCATCCTCCCGAATGAATCTTCAGTAGGCTTATCGCTGGAGAAAACATCACTTCAGCTGCCTTTCCATACAATCAATGTTTTAATCAGTTGGGAACCTCGAGCTTGACTTGGGGAATCGAACCCTAGACTTTCTGCACTTAACGAATAACGTTTGGAATGTGTTGCTTTTACTTTTCTGTGTGGTGGTTAAGTTGCGTTGAATTTTGCACAATCTAAGCACTTTAGCGCTCAAAATTGTTAAAAATGATTTGTTCGTATTTTAAGTTGAGGGGAAATTAATTTCTGAGCTGTACACGCGGCCCCACCGGGGTCCTTTGCATTGTGTATTCCAGTTTCAACTGCGTGCCAGTTTGCCTTTTGTATCTGTTTATACTTGTTGGAAGTCAGTTTTATGTTGGGAACGTAACCACGTATTGAATGTCCAGTCCAAATAAATTTGGAGATGTTTTCTTATTTCTAACACTCAACCTACAGACCAATTTACCAGATCTCAGTCTAAATAATTTCTGAGATCCACTTGATTCACTTTTGAACTGGTTCAGCCACAGTTGTGTCTTGGCCGACTCCGCCACTTAGACTGCTTAGACTTAAGCAGTCGCGCGGCGCCCATCGCGCGGATAGCTTTTCATATTATTTAAATCAAATGTAATCTTCCTGCTTACATCTTCAGCCATTTTATGTACTCTATTTTTCCGGATTCATTCCACGTATTCCACTTGACATGGTGCGCACACACACAATAATCGCGTTTCACTTTCTATTTCATATGGTTCTTGTTGATTGTGAAATATTTTCTTTATTTGTGTTGGTGTCTACGCGGGCGTAAGCTGGCTATCTCCGGACTAGGCTTTTTTCAGACCGATGTCGTTTGACTTTCCCTTTCAGGTGTTGGCAGCACCACAATTTAAAGTTTACCGCTCTTAACATCAACATCAATTGACAAAAAGCTTTCCATATTTGTTTGTTATGCTTCTCTGCGCCTTGCGCACAATTTATATCTTTTATTCTGCCAACTGTCAACGGCAGCAGCAGCAGCTCGTTTCTGTATCACTGAGCACAGAACTCGTCCCCTTCCTGCCTCAGTTAGCTAATATTGAGTGTATCCATTCCTTATGAATCTCTTTGTAATTGTTGCCTTCCATTGTAAGTCCCTCAGCGGGGTACTGCAAATTTGCCAGGAGATTTGCAAACGAGGCAAACACATTTACCTCTCCAAAGAGACAAAGAGCACATAAACTTGGTTATTGTTTCGATACTGGCATTTTGGTATCGCTTTGATTTCTTTCAGTTCCCTGACATTCGTTATTTTTTTTTTGCACACGGCTGCCAGTTCCATTTTTTTTAATAAATCATTTCCGCTGCTTGACCTGGGAATATTACTTCCGTTTCCGCTTCATGACTCCGTCTACATTTGCGTCAAAAAGGAAGAAAAAAATAACATTTTCGTACGGACAGTTTGATGAAATTGCTGAGGCAAAGCATGAAATTGTGGCCAAAAGTCGAAATTGCAATTGAGAGTCCGCTTTGTCGCACATTATGGAAATAATTGGCCCAAGGAATGGCAAATCGAGTGAAAGAAGAAGTGGAATTGGCAACCATTAGAAGATTAAAAACTAGTAAGAGCTGACAATTAACCAAATGGAAAATGTGTCGAAACAAGCAAACAAACAATAGCTGGACCCGCAGATGCCATCGATCGATGGAAGCACCAGCTAAGTAGTGTTCCCTCTGCGGGGTCACACAGCATGTGGTCAGAGGCGGCAGCCAAGCAATAACAGTAACCGTTTTGGCGAGGCACACTGCACACAGTGGGTGTCCTTTTGCCTTTCTTTTTTTTTTGGAGACTAAAGGAACCACCGTTAATGTCACCGCAATATGAACACCATATGAGCCAGCCTGAATGACTGCCTGGATTTATTTTTGTACCCTTAGTTCAAGACGTTGAAGTTCCAATTGCATTTTATGTAATCGACAGGCACACGAAGAATAGCAATCTCAAAAATAAAATAAAAGACTTCTTTTGCCAATTTCGAGGCACAATGTAAGCGTTAAATGCATTAAACTTGCACAAGACAGCCCAGGAAGCGTGCCGGGGATGTGCGCCAGCTGAGTTCAATGCAGCCAGCAGGCGGAAACGGAAACTGCTAAATAAGCTCACCTGGCAGGGCAGCAGGGGGAGTGGCCCAGGCAGAGGCAGCAGCACTGCCATTCTGCTAGTTGGCAGGTGCACAAGTTCAGATCATGATTAAACTCTACTCACTGCTTCGTCTTCCACTTCGACAGCGGCACATAACCACGCCATCACCGTGCACTTGCAGTTGGATTGTTTAAATATTTGATGCGATTTTATAGCAAACTGCACACCGGCTCCAAGTACATGCTTTCCCACTTGATGTTGATTATTGGGTCTCGCGTGTGGCATAAAATGGAAAAATATTGGCACTCCTAAGTCATCGTATAACAGAAAAGGGACAAAAAGACTTTGGGTATTGGAAATGTTGGTTTTTTATGTATCGGATTCATTAAGGGAATACCTTTTCTTCAATTGTTTGGGAAGTATTCAATTATACGATTTTGCAATGCATCATTTTGCACTTCATCAATTATGACAACGATGAACGTTTGGATGTCCTTCACAATATGCAGGCTGGTGCGAAGGACGTTGATAAAATTCTCTGAAGTTGAATTTGGAATTATTTGAAAATTATATTCAAGACAAAGACGATGGTCACACTGTGCATAGAGTAGACTACGACAGGATTTTCCAAGAAGAGAGCGCAAAAATGTGACTGTCTCTCTCTCTCTCTCTCTCTCTAACGCACAGTGAAGCATGACTTCGGCAAGCATTCAGTGTGAATTGTGCGAGTAGGTTCGTACCCCAGGGGCTATGGCTGGGGAACTACCCAGCGGCGCAAAATGCCAATACAAAATTGGTTACTCCTGCGTTACTTTGGCATCAGTATGAAGGAATTACTCCCATACAATCTGCATTACTTTGCCATATGCATAGCCGCTTTGTAAACGGGGTGCCCACAGCCTGCATTACTAGTAATAAAGGATGTATGCGCGAGCCAAACTGTCATCAGATTCCCATTACGAGTGCGTACATTGAAGTTTTTGTATCTGGCTGGCTTAAGGTCGGTGGAGAGTTACAATTCAGTGTAATCAACACAAATCAACAGAGATTAATTACAGCAACTTGGAATAGCAATTGGTATGTCCGTACAACGATCGCTGTTTCAAAGATAACCACATCTTATCATCAGCGGAGTCTGTATTGCAGATTCACATTCAAACAGCCATTCAAACAGTTGTCCATTATATAACGATCTATCGCCGAATAACGCATTGGGGACTCCAATGTGCTAAGCGTCGATATCAGGTCTCAGCCTGGAATTCTGCTATGCTTTTTGAACGTGTTGAAATTGTAATGCAGAATGTTCGCAGTCTGTTTGTTTTCAATTACTACCTCTCTTGCGAAAAGCAGCAATATGAAACAGCGTATGAACAAACAGATCGATACAGATCGGATGAGCAGTGCTCAAGATATAAGCAAAAAACCAAACCCCCCCAAAATTTTATTTCCATAGCTTTAAAACTGAAGACTAGTTTGTCGACTCAGCTCGTCGTCCTGAAATTTTTAGTAAGGAGACGCTTAAAACTTTTTCCCCTGTTATTTTAGGTTTATACTATCCATTCAACAAATTAAGCCTTCGCCCTGCATACACCCTGGTTAAGGGCAACTTTTTTTCGACAATCGCTTAAATTTTGTTGATTGTTGCTTCCTTCATGGATTTCTTTAATGCTCTTTGACTAGAATAGACAGCCAGGCTGCATCACTGAGGTAAACAAGCACCGATTAAAAAAGAGGACAAAGTAAGCGCATCAAGCATAAACTTCACGCCCACAGTACCTTAATTAAATTTCACCGTTCACACTTGGCAGTGGACAATAACTTGGTGTGAGAATGCACAAAATTGGCTTCGACTTCGTCTGGTGTGAACGGTCTCCCACAGTGAACGTTGCAATTTAATTAAGGCTCTGTGGGCGTCGAGTTTAGGCTTTGTGTGGCCCTGATATGTTGATCGAGCACTAACACCAGCGCTCACTTTATCCTCTTTTTTTTAATCTGCCATACACAGCACGGCCTATAAAGGAGTCAATCAAAAATGAACTCTTGTAAAAAATTGTGGAAAGAAATCGAGAAAAGATTTTGTAATTCTGTTTTTTGTATTTGGTAGCACAATTCATAAAAAATATACAAAATTTAAAATGTGTCAGTGCGAAGTCACCATTATCTCAAAGCAAAATGGAAAACGGGAAATTGTTTAGTATAAATGCCTTAATGGCCGAAGCAGAATCATGAAAAAAATGTAATTTAAAAAATAGAGTACGGTACTTGGTTTTGTTCAGTACTTTTTGTGTACTAAACATAAGTACGGTACTTTGAAAACCCTGGTTAAAACACATAATATTCATAACTGGAAGGTACACAGAAAAAAAAATCAATCAAAACTATAAAAAACTCTTTACTAGGTGTTTTTTTGAATATGCCACTGTGTTCATCTCCTCTCTTTCTTTCTCTCTCTCTCTCTCTCTCTCTCTCTCTTTGATGCATGCAATGCGGTGTTGTTTGCGTGTGCGTGGGAGGCGTCTTTATTACACTTTTTTTCTCATAACTTGAGAACCGCTCATCCGATCTTTATCATTTCTTCGGCAAATCGATACATTTTGCTAATGACTAACTATCTCTAGAAGGTACGAATCATCTATCTACAAAACTGTGGGAGATATGACGTTTTTTCCAAATTGCGGGGGCGGGAGGGGGCGTGGCCAAAATTTGAAAATAAACTTGATCTGCCTGCAAGTATAAGAAGCATTTGTCCCATACATGTCAAACCTCTATCTCTTACCATCTCTGAGATCTGTTTGTTCATACGGACGGACAGACGGACGGACGGACGACGGACAGACGGACAGACGGACATGGCTAAATCGACTCGGCTGTTGATGCTGATCAAGAATATATATACTTTATAGGGTCGGAAATGATTCCTTCTCCCTGTTACATACTTTTGCACAAACTTAATATACTCTATGTACCTTCGGTACAGAGAAAAAAAATGCCGGGAAGATTTTAAGCATATATAGGAATGATTTGATCCCGAGCGTACTCATTGTTTATTTTGACGTTATTGACGAAAACAATCGATTTAAAAATTGTATAAAATATAGACAATGTTAAAAACACCTTAAATAAAAATAAGAAAACATAAAAAACAAAAAAAATTATTAAAAAAATATATAACACTACGCTCCTACTGGGACTTGATCCTCGGCCTCCACGCTTGTAAGCGAATGTGTAGTCCATTCTACCACGGCTGTTGTTGCTCTCAGAGCGGAAAAATGCCAATAGAATTCCATGAGTACATTCTTAAATACGTTTTCGCCACCACGTCTTGCTTAGGTCTGGTAGTCGAGTTGTCTAACGTGACGTCGTCCGTGTGTTGTTTAGTCTTCGGAGGTCCAAGGCTCAAGTCCCAGTATGGTGAGTAAGAAAAAAGTTTTTTAATGTTATCTTAAAATTAATTACAGTTTATATTCAAGTGGCTGGTGTGTGTGTGTGGTCGGGGGTCGGTCGGTGTTTCTCCATCCCCTCCCCCCTCCTCCTCCTCTCCATAAAAACAATTTTTTTAAAAGTCTTTAAAAATTAATCCCGAACGGATTGATTTCTGCCTTTCCGGGATCAACCCATTTTTAGTACCCTTTCGGCATGAATTGATCCCGGAAATCCCGGAATGGAATGATTTTTTTTTCAGTGTAGTG
>JAEIFU010004315.1:0-16581 GCA_018904235.1 Lordiphosa stackelbergi | reverse complement strand
CATTTGGTTTCAACTATTGAACTAACACAACCTGACTATTCGAAAAGATTCACCCTAACCACAGATGCTTCGACGTCGCCATCGGCGCAGTTCTTTCCAAGACGGCAAGCCAATAACATTTGTTTCCAAGACTCTAATAAAACAGAACGAAACTATGCAATAAATGTAGAGAGAATTATATGCCATAGTTTGGGCATTGAAAAATCTCAGAAATTACCTATACGGAGTTGTGAATTTGGAAATTCACACTGATCATCAATCCTTATCTTGTGCAGTTTCTCCCCGAAACCCCAACGCAAAACTAAAAAGATGGCATGCTTTTATTGAAGAGTATTCAAAAAAATAATTTATAAACCTGGCACTACTAACGTAGTTGCAGACGCATTATCCAGAATCACTATAAACACCTTTACTCATCAAGATATGTTTTCCACAGATGATGACAGTTCTTCTGACATCGGTAAATTTTATTCATTCAGCTTCCAGAAGCATGAAACTGTAATACCAGAAACAAATAAGCCATTAAATCAATTTAAGCAACAACTGCTTATTTCAAAAAATAGATTCACTATTCAATGAACAAGTCCAAATGTTCAGCAGAACAAGACATATTAATGAATACGACACACCCCAGAATCTTGTCAACATTTTAAAAGAATTCATAGATCCAAGATTAACTACGGCAATTCATTGCACTCCCGAAGACCTTTATGAAATACAGGCTCCTCTCAAGGAAACATTTTCAAATAAATTTCTTTGCACAAGGAAATTTTACTTGATATACCCAATATACATGACCAAGCCATTATCATTGAGGAAACTCATATTCGAGCTCATAGAGGCCTTGATGAGAATTTAAAACAAATAACCTCTTCATATTATTGGCCTAGTCTGTACAAAAAACTTAAGCAGTTCATCAGAAATTGCGAAATTTGTAACAAAAATAAATACAATAGAAACCCGGTGCAAATTCCCATTTCAGAAGCACCTATTCCTCAAAAAGAGGGCGAACAACTCCATGTAGATGTATTCTACGCACAGAACTTGATTTTTTTAACCTGCATAGACTCCTACTCCAAATACGTTGTAGTGAAAGAAATAAAAGATAAATCAAACATGGAAATGAAAGTATTGGAGTTAATCCAATCATTTCCCTTCGCCAAATCAATTATGATGGATAACGAACCAAGTTTTTCATCAGCTCATTTTAAATCGTCAATGAACCGAGCAGGTCTTACGATTTACTACGCAGATCCCAGACACAGTTTAACAAACGGGCAGGTAGAAAGAGTACATTCTACTTTAATCGAAATAGCTCGTTGTATTCGAGAGGAATACAGTTTAATTGATTATTCGGAAATACTCCTTAGAGCAGCTAAGGAATATAATAATACAATACAATCCACTATAAAAGAAAACCTTGTGAGATATTATTTAACAAAAAAGAGCACAAAAACTTCCAGAAAGGTTAAAGAAAGCTCAGGAAAAAATGTTAGAATTTCACAACAAAAAACGCATTGAAAAACCATATCTTGTAGGCGAAATTATCTATGAGAAAAACATGGTGAACGTAATAAATTGCAAACTAGATATAGAAAACAAGTAGTTAAGGAAGACTTAGGAAATAAGGTTAAAATTAATAACAGAAACCGAATTATTCACAAAGACAATATTAAGTTTTGATTCACTTTCTATTTTTTATTTTAGAATGCTAACACTATTTATCGTACTTTGTCTGATACCATTTTGTCTGTCCGACATTATCAATTACACCAACGAGGACTTCGTCCTTCTGGAAGACACCGACAATGTTCTTTTGTATGAAACTCATGGAGAAATTTTTCACATCACAAATTTAACCTATTATAGAAATATTTTTGAAAAAGATCTTGCTTACTTCAGAAACAAAAATGACACCATTGATTGGGAAATTTCAATGGAACTTAATCTTATTAAAATCCTATTTTCACAATTAACTCCACATAGAGCTAAGCGAGGTATTAACGAATTAGGTACTATCTTTAAATGGATAACAGGTACTCCTGATTACGACGATATGTTAACAGTGCAAACCAAAATTAACGACCTTATTCAGAACAATAACAAACAAAACCAAATCAATTCCGCAATTTTTAAAGAAATCACTAAACTTACAAAATTTTTGGACGATCTTAAGTTCTCAAATGAAAAATTATTAAAAAAATACAGACTTAAATTAGTGACAACAGATTTACAGAATCTCTTGGACACCATAACATTTTCAAAAGCAAAAATTTTAAATCCAAAAATTTTAAATAATCAAGACATGACCGAAATATTCAGGCATGAAAAGCTCAATATTAGTTTATCCGACTTGTTAGACATTTCTACATTTTCAATTATTTCTTACAATGGATTAATCATAGTTTTTATCAAATATCCTCAAATAATTGACAAATGCAAACTTTTTTCACTCCAAAGCCATTAGCCAAAATGATGGAAAATTACTAGTAAATGAAAAAAATCACAAAATGTAACAATACCTTTTTCAAATTAAAAATTTTAAAAAAGAAATCTATAACAACTATTGTAAAATCGATCTTAACAAAAACTGTTTTATAAATTTACTGAACGAAATAAGAACGAATTGTACAAAAATAAAAGAAAAAAAT
This sequence comes from Lordiphosa stackelbergi, assembly GCA_018904235.1. Taxonomy (NCBI): domain Eukaryota; kingdom Metazoa; phylum Arthropoda; class Insecta; order Diptera; family Drosophilidae; genus Lordiphosa; species Lordiphosa stackelbergi. The sequence goes on along the minus strand of JAEIFU010004315.1, from coordinate 13,930 downwards.
AAAGCTGTAGATATAATATCTGATGGAGCTATTTTGGTATCAGGAACAAATTGCATTAATGATACGTGGCTATATGGAACTTATCTAATTACATATAAAAATATGGTAACAATTAACAATACTACCTTCATAAATGAAAAAGAAAAATTTTAAATTATGTCAAAAATGCAAAATTCACTAACTATCTTATTACAGATTATATAAAATCAGACAATACTGAATTACAATTGTTAAATACTGACATATTAAGCACTATAGCTATTAAGCTTGAGAATAATCATTTAAGTATTACATATTTCTTATTTTTTATTATTCTTATTTTCTTGATGTTCAAGCTTCTGCCATTTTGTTTTTCGAAAAGAATTAACATTGGTACCCAAAATCTGCCCAAAGCTCACGAAGATCAAACTGATCTTTTGCAATTTTAAATAACAAAATTGAAACCATTTTCAAAATTCACAAGAATCGGGGCGATTCTCTTAAGAAAGGGGGGAGTTAACACCCTTCTCTTCCCACAACCAAATATAAACATCCTCTTCTCGATCACTTCGTTTGGATCGGCTAACATAAACAATCTGCGCGCGGGCTTCAGCCACCCAGCTAACGTAAACTATTCTTTCAAGCAGCTCCATTCTGCAAACGCTGCAAATCCTTTGTTCTTTGTCTTGGGTCCAAAGTCCAAACGTTCAAGCTCACCGAAATTATGCTTGATCAGCATTTCCTTTGTTCTCCCCAGCATAAGCTTTCAAGCTCTTCAAGCTTTGAAGTTTTCAACAAGAAGCTTTAGCATCAGCATAGCTGTAAAGGCAGCATAAGTTGACTCTGTACTTTAGTTCCACTCTGTATCCCAACCCACACACAATTATAAAGTAATAAAGGCCTACGAGCCACAAAAATAATTTTTTAACTAAAAGTTTAATCTTTTTTAACTTTCACCAAAGACAGCGAAAAAAGAGGGAGACCAGCAGAAGGACATAAGTCATGGCTACGGCCTGGCTGCCCCCGTTCCTCCAGCAACATTGTCCCTCCACCCCCTTTCTCTTTTACCCATTCGAACCAATCTCCCAAACGTGCCCTTCGTAACACATACCCATACATACCTTGTATTTCCCCTCTCTACTCTTCATGACATGGTAAACCCCTCTGCCTTGTCCCTCCCACTAAAAGGATTCTTAGCCCTAGTTCCTGTTAGAAATGGTCCCCTTAGCTATTTCTATGTCCGTCTAAATGTCTATGAGGATTTCTGCGGCAGAATTCTTGCTCGGCTACTCACCATTATCAAACTGCGTCAAACATACCCACCCAAAAAAAAAAAAAAAAAATATTCATACAAAAAATATATATCATATTTCTTGTATTTTGAATTTTACACTTACTAACTAACAGGCAATAAATGCAAAATATAACTAACTTTTATTCCTACCATAAATTTTTCTCTTCCTTATTTTCTTTTTCTTTTTATTATAATAAAAAAATATAAATCGAAATAATAAAAAACCCATATGTAAGAAATATAAAAAAAAAAATAGCTAACTTCGGCTGTACCGAAGTTTATATACCCTGGAGCATGATATATGCTGCCAGTTTTTTATATGGCAATACGATATATTCATCAAAAAAGTTTTTCTCACTAGAACTACATTTTGGACCGATCGTTCCTATGGCAGCTATATGCTATAGTCATCCGATTTAAATCAAACTTGACAAAATTGTGTGGTAGTATATAATATAGATCTGTACAACGTGGGAGCGATAGCATTGAAACAAAAAAGTTTTTCTCACTAAGACTTTTTTTCAGACCTATCTTTTGTATGGCAGCTATACTATATAGTTGCCCGATTTGCATAAAACTTGCTGAAATTATGTGAAAGCATAGAAAACTTATAAATACGGGGGTTGGGAGCGATAGCATTGAAAACAAAAAAGTTTTTCTCACTAAAACTACTTTTTCAACCGATCGTTCCTATGGCAGCTATATGCTATAGTCATCCGATCCGGCCGGTTCCGACAAATGTGCAGCGTATTTATACCAAAAGACTTCGTGCAAAGTTTGGTTGAGATAGCTTTAAAACTGACGGAGGAGATAGCATAGAAACAGACGGACAGACGGACATGGCTATATCAACTCAGCTCGTCATGCTGATCAAGAATATATACTTTATGTGGTCGGAGATGTTTCCTTCTGTGCGTTACAAACATCCGGACAATTTTAATATACCCTCTCCAAGGGAATAAAAAAATTAACTTGTTGATCTCTCCTCCCGCGCTTCTCCCTGTTTTAGATCAAATTATTTTCTGCCTTCAAATGCAACTTACATTCCCCTGGATACGAATTGATAAATATGTATCTGTGCTCTCTTTATAACCTGTACCCATTAAAAATGGGTAAAAGGATAATGAAGAAATGTATGTAATAGGGAGAAGGAAACATCTCCGACCCTATAAAGTATATATTTCTTGATCAGCATCAATAGCCGAGTCGATCTAGCCATGTCCGTCTGTCCGTCTGTCCGTCCGTCCGTCTGTCCGTCTGTCCGTCTGTCTGTATGAACGCGTCGATCTCAGAGATGGTAAGAGATAGAGGTTTGACATGTATGGGACAAATGCTTATTTTATCTGTACGCAGATCAAGTTTGTTTCAAATTTTGGCCACAGCCCCCTCCCGCCCCCGTAATTTGAAAAAACGTTATATCTCCCACAGTTTTGAAGATATTCGATTTGTACTAGAGATAGTTAGTAATTAGCAAAATAAATCGATTTGCCGAAGAAATGATAAAAATCGGATGAACGGTTCAGAAGTTATGGGCAAAAAAGCGAACCAAGCACCCTGCCACCACCCCACCCACCCTAAAAATGTTGGATACTTTTCGGATGGTCACTTCTCATTGTCAATTGTACAGTATATTGAAGTCGGGCTACTCGACTGCAACGGTCTTACTTGTTTCTTTTATCTTAAATAATGCGCCCTGTGTAGGCAAAAGATCTGCAGCGCACTCATACAATTAGCAAGGGAAACGCATGTGTAAGTGCATGGGTCAATCAGCTGCTTAGGTACATGTAGCTGTTCACCGTAAAAGCTGAATATCCAGCACCGCGGAAACTAAAAATTTCTGTCAAACTTTATATAAGCCTAGTACGGGAGGGCGTTCGAATTTTCCTTCAAGAAATTTGCCTAATTCCTTTTGTGGAATGTAAATGGCAGTGTGACCAGGTTAACTCAAAACAAAATAACTAAATCGGAAAATAAATTGGCCTGCTAATTTAGTATTTTTATTATAAGATTTAAATAAAAATGAGGCACAATGAATGAAGAATGAGCAAGACTACTGAATTTTAATCGCCTGTCTTGCCTGCACGACGGCATTTTTCAGGGCGAGCAGGATCCCACTCAGGTGCACATACATTGCAAAGCAAGATGGCTCACGATGCCTTGGGGCGTGCCGTGAAACATCATGTCAAGTTGCGCAAGCGTGGCGCAAGATTCCATCCTGATTATCTGATGCAGGAGAAAGGCAGCCACACGAAGCGATTATATGCAATCCTTTTCAACTGGACACCAATTGCTTCACTTTTGTACAATAAATGCGGTGTCCAGTTACTTGCCATCTGTAATGTCCCACAAGCATGCCTTGTTTTTCACTGCATTAATGCATTTTGGTCGACATAGCTAAAATTTTGCAGACGATTTTTAGTCTTGCACTCCCTTTTGTTTTTCTTGCCTTGCCTTTTGACAACTGACACAAGGAAAAATACTGCACAATATCCTTGGCAGAAATATCAGCTGTTCGTTACAGTCCACGGTTCGTAGATATGGCAACTCTCAAATTTCCTTGTGTATTGCTTGTCTTTCTGTGTACCCAACATCAGAATGAGGCAAGGAAAAAATTCCTTAAGCAATTATTTTATATGGAGTTTGACAGCTGAAGAAAAATTGAGCGTCCTCCGTAGTCTAGTTAAAAAAACTGTGGGAGAAATTTAGTTTACCTTTACGTTGCTTGTGTATCCAGCAACATGAACGTAATTCACAGTTTCTTATCGATAGTTGGCATATCGATAGCGTGTGTGGATGGAGAGAACACCTGATACACAGCGCAGGAATATATTGCCAACAATTATTTTGGGGGAATGCTTTATATTTTATTATTATGTGCTGTCATCCGGCTGGGGAACCATCAGCGTGCAAAAATTGGTAGGGGATGATGCCAAAGGCACACTTATGCCAAATTGATGAGGCCGCCAGAGGGACGCTGTCCATAGACACAAAGGTCGGATATATGTCGTTGGATAAATCGCCTTTAATCTGTGTGTCGCCAGATCATAGGCAAATCTATTGAAGCCATAATGGCCTGCCTCACATACCAGGGACCTTACATAAAAGACTAGTTTGAGGGCAGTTGAGCAGGCCGTACCTATAAAGGGATCACCCCGTTCCACCGCTATGAGGCTTGAGAAGACAATAGAGCTACAATGCCGTTGCAACTGCTCGAGTCCCATGAACTTTCCTGGTCAAGCAGCGGCCCAGAGACATGCCAAGGTACCGCGGTCTTGTATCCGGAAGACTACATTTGATTGGCGTACAGCCTAGAGGTCATGCTGCAGTGATGTTTTGTGCCATCAGAGACACACTCTGAAGTGTCATGCTCAGCCATCGACCTATCATCCCCAAGAATAACCTGTAGCACCTACTCCGAGCAGCATGCTACCTCCAGAAAATAGTACAAGTTACAAGTTAACGGCCTTAGGCCCACCTTTTGCACAACCACAGCTCCATAAGGTGCTTGAATTGGTTTGTTTCTTTGACTGTTTAGGTTTTTCGGTTGTAGCGGGTTTTTTTTTAAAGTTCGGACGTATTTTAATTAATACATGTTCAATGATCAAAACAATTAAAACCGACTAAATGAGTTTTTGCGCAGCCGCACTCTTTCCTCCTGATTGTAGCTCTTCACATCGAGGACTCCCCAATTCCTTAGCATTGTTAGGCGAGCCGCTTTGGAGACTTCTTTGTATCTCGGGATACGCGTTCGTTGTTCGCGCTTCGAGGGCAGCTTTTACTATTCTAGGCCCACGTAACAAGTCATCCGATTTGGTTCAAACTTGTCAGAAATGTGTGATAGCTTATAATATTGATCTGTAACAAGTTTGGAAGCGATAGCATTAAAAATAAAACCGTTTTTCTTACTAAGACTTCTTTTCAGACCTATCTTTTGTATGGCAACTATACTATATAGTTGTCTGATTTTAAAAAAACTTGGAAGAGTTATGTAAAAGCATAGAAAATTTATAAATACGAGGTTTGGAGACGATTGCATTGAAAACAAAAAAGTTTTTCTCTCTAAAACTACTTTTTTGACCGATGGTTCCTATGGTAGCTATGCTATATCCTCCGATTTTGATCAAACTTGGAGAAATGTGTGATAGCATATAATATTGATCAGTAACAAGTTTGGGAGCGCTAGCATTTAAAAACAAAAAAGTTTTTCTTACTAAGACTTATTTTCAGACCTACCTTTTGTATGGCAGCTATAATATATAGATGTCCGATTTTCAAAAAACTTGGTAGAATTATGTAAAAGCATACAAAACCTATAGATACGAGCTTTGGGGACGTTTGCATTGAAAACAAAAAAGTTTTTCACACTAAAACTGCTTTTTCAACCGATGGTTCCTATGGCAGCTATATGCTAAGGTCATCCGATCCGGCCGATTCCGACAAATATGCACACATGTGGCCCTTTCGTTTGGTAGTGCGTTATCTTAATCTATTCTTGGGTGCCCCCGCACTTGTGTTCAAACGCAAGTAGATAAATGCACTTGTTTTATTTGCCCTCTGCACTTGTGTCAGCTCAAGAGTCCTTACCTTTTACTCTCACAACATTCAGTTCGTCCCCTGTATCAAATATCTGCTAAAAACTATAATACCCTCTCGGCAAGGGTATCCAAAAACGAAAACTTTGAAGTATTAAACTTGCCTGGACAAGTGCAGTCTTAAGCTTTATTGCTTGTGTTTGTTAACAAAAATAGTAAACTTGATATAAGAATTTTGTGCTTGCATCAAGTATTTTTTTCTCCAAGTGTCGTTGTCCCCAGCTTATGTGAATTTCCATTACCCGGACAGAGTTTTCTCATTTTCAATTACACTTCAACTTTAAGAGTCTTTTTTAACATTTTTTTTCTTCAAAAAAATTCACAACTTTTGCACGAAAGCTTCATAATTTTATTAGGCAACGTTTCGGGTGAGATTTTTGCCACGTGCTGCTTGCATATACACACACATATTTATATTTTTTTCTTGCTTTATGGTATTTAGCTTCAGCTTAGCCAGACATACAACCAGCCAGCCAGCCACTGTCTCCCAGCTGTTACATGTGGAGCCGACGACGACGACTGTCTGTAGGCCCAGTTTTCACATCATTCGATACGTGGCTGGCATTTAAATGGGCCGCTTTACTTTCACCCTCTGCAGCTTAATGCGAAAAGTTGAGTTTTTTTTTCTTCGTTTTGTTAGTTCATCTTCGGGTTAATTTAGTTACGAACACAAGACATGTAAGTTGAGGTTTTCTTGTAATTTTTTTTTTGATTTACATTCTTAATTACTTTTTAATTTGAAAGGAGTTTTGGTTAAGTGCTTAAGCCAGTTGGTTAAGTAGCCAGAACTCTAGCTCAAATCCCTTAATGACTTAATAGCCACAGGTCTTTATAGTAAGTTACCTACACATGGATTGATTGATTGGCAGCTTTGATGTGGTCTTTGCCCGTGTATGTGAGTGAGTATGGGATTTGTTGTTGTTTCTTTTTGTGTTGCATGAAATGGCAAATATTTACATTGAGTTCTGCACAAAAAAGGTGCATGCAAACATAACCAAACGTAATAATAGAGCAAAAATATCAAATGTTGTGAAAAATGTGCAATAAATGATAAAGGAACGTACCAAGAATTCAGCATAAAAATTTCCTATTATTTTCAGACAGGCAGCCGAAAAAAAAGTGGACCACCCCGAAATTCTTGAGCTTGCACAAAGGAAGAAGGCAACAGTCAAAAAACTAGTGAAATGATTTATGTAAATTCTTTGCAACGAAATTGATACCATGACAGTTTTGTTAGGTATGTGGGTCACAGGAAAACAATATCAAACAATCAAAAGAACTTGCGCTTAAGACTTTCTGGGATTGAAAAAAAAGTAATGACTTGTGATTAGTTTTTATACCCTTGCATAGAAATATTCATTATCGGCCCCATAAACTATATGTATTCTTGATCTGAGCAACGTTGCGAGTCTATTTGGGAGAACAACATTTTTGTTTTCAATGTTCGCTTTCAAAAATTTGACCATTATTATTATTCTTTGCTTTTAAACAGATTTGCAAATTTTGGTCAAAATCGGATTACTATATCCATAAGAACAATCGGTCGTACAACCATTCTTCTTTTCGAGGCACTCGGGAGAACAGGGCTCAAATAAGAGAAAGGAACAGGGCCCTTAAGGCTACTGCTGGAAGTTCCAGGGGCATCATCGCGGATGTCACCTTGCTCTAAGTGGATCACCTGCATGAGGAAACCACATGCTCGGCGGCACACCAAGCAATTCTGGCCTATGAAGAGAACACCATGCCTACAAGTCCAGCCCCAACGAACCATAGGACAGGACCTAACGCTCCACCAACAGAAAGACCTTCCCAAACACAAACAAAAACAGCAAAGCAGTTGCTGGAGACTTAACATGTCAACATTGGTACAACTTCGCTCAGGGTACTCTGCCTCACTTAACAGGCGGTGCTCGATGAGTATCCCAAATGAGGACAATCATCGCACGACACAAACCACCTTTTCGACTGCCCAGCTGACCCAACCCATCTTAATCCACTTCATCTCTGGACCAACCCCATTCAAACAGAGAGATTTCTTGGACTGGACTTGGACAAACTCAACATCTTAACCCTCTACTCTCTTCACCTCCACTTATTTTCCTTTCAAAAAATTTCTCCACTCTAAACTTGCTTCATTAACAAGGTATAGTCACCATCATATGGACACTATGTACCAGTGAAAATTGGGAGAGTTACCCCACAGACAACATACTTCTGAAACAATTTCTGAGATAATTCGATGTCTACTACCAAAGATTTATTGATATTATAGATGCTGCATGTGAACCAAAACATGATTGTTTTTAGGAGCTGAATATTGAATGCAAATATTGTGCTCCTCGCTGCCTGTCAGTAGCGAGCGAAACATATATTGAAATTTAGCTATAGTCGTTTTCTAAATTAGCTATACGACTAAGAGCAAAGGCATTATAGATCATTATAGATGACACATGTGACGCAAAGAACGATTTTTCTGGGGACCTTGCTGACATTGACATCCCACTAAATAAAGTTTGTAAGGAGAGGCGGCATCTATTTAATGACGTGTATTATTATTACTCTAAACTGCCTAAACATCATTCTACGTACCCAGTTTAACTTGAGAGTTACAGATCACAGACTTGAATCATTTTTGAACTGCTTTAGCCAGCTGGTTCGGGTAACATGGTAGATAAGGCTCAGAAACAGTTTTAAACTGTTCGAAATCGGTCCTGATCCAGAAAAAATATCCAACTCCAAATTACCTTTCCTTTGGATTGCAAGTTCATAGTTTGAGTTACTTCTAAGATATGACTCTGAACCACTTTTTAACAGTCTTTAAAACTGTTTCAAAAGGTTGACATAGCTTATTACTCTTTCTCGATTGACAAGAACATACTGTGAAAATTTTGTGATGATCCATGATAAAGTACAAATATACAAACATACTTTCTCTTTATATCTATGTACAAGCTGAGACGGCAAACGTTGTTCTGTCATATTAATTGTTTCTAGTAAATACTGATTGCATGTGTGATTTAAAGCATTTCAAAAAATTCTAAAGGGAGTCCAGCTCACCGAGTTGGGCGCAACCCGTGTTTCCACTACGATTGATTTTTCTTCACCGCCCGTAAAGTAGATTTGTGAAAAATTTATGTGGTTCGTTTGGCATTTTCAGCAATGAGCCTACTTTTATTGGTAGGCACTTTTCCTTTGATTTTGAAGGTTGAATTAAATTGTTGACCATTTGCCGCTGTATTGTGCATTATTTCTGTTGCTCCGCAAAAAGCAAAAATTAAATCTACGAATGGACTTTAGAAGCAGGTTTGAATATGGATCCGTGCTGATGAGCAAGCCGTATAATGGTTCTGGGTGGCGTCCCAATTTTCTGGTAGTTGCACTTTTTCTGATGCGCAACACATCCCGGGGGACTCATTTTTGAATTTAAGCACATGACCTGTCCCAATGGTTTTCTTCTGCCCACAGTACCAACTAGGACTTTCGGGTGAGCAGAATGTTTGATTTCTGGTTCATACTCGAATGCGAGACGAAGGAACGAAGCAAACGTAAATGCTTGATGTATTGTTCTGCGTGTGTTAACATCTGTCCGGCGCGATTTTCCCTCCTCCAGTTGTTGTTGTTGACTTCGGAAAGCTCGTGCCTCGTGTGATTAAGTAGGACCAAAGAAGCTACATATATAAATGCATCTCCTAAAATCTTTTTTTTTTTGGGATCCAATTTCAGCTCATCTAAAATATCTATAAATTTTTGCTCTCAGCGGCGCAGCTAATTGAGAAAACCTACAGCTAAGTTTCAGTATATGTATGTTATGTAATGTCAGCTCAATCGTTTTTTGTTTCACATGCGTCATCTATAATATCAATAAATTTTTGGTAGAATGCAGTTCAGACATTCTGACCCGCGTAATTTCATTTATGTTATGTAATTGTTAATCTGTTCTTGCTCAATAACATTTCGATACGCATTCAATTGTTTTTTTAATTGGTTTTATCTGGTCCGCGTCCGCGTACAGTGTGTACAAAATGGATCTGTCTCATGCTTAAATCTATAAAGATAGGATTTGAAGCATCCATGTCCGGTCAGTAGCTGTGATAGGTAAAAGTCAGTTTGTCCGTGCTGTCTACCCACCCACGGCGTTAAGTCCGCAATCAGTCTTCTTGTCCAGCTGCCGTTGGTGGTAGCACTCCACCTCGCTTGTCATTTCGTCATCGTCCTCTCGTCGATGCTCATCTGCTTCTCTGCTTTCCATCGCTAACAGGTCCAGTGGTACCATGCCAGCTAGAACTAGCGCCGCTGCAGGTAACTCGAAGAGCACACCTCCTGTATGCTCTTTTGCATCCTCAGCTGTATGATGGCACTGTCATTGCAGGGGCCCATATCGGTGCTGCGTACATTATGATAGACCTGACTACGTTGCAGATCAGCCATCCGCTACGCTGTCGAGGTCCACCGATATTTGCAATAATTTCCGATAAGGCATTTGTTGCTCTGATAGCCTTTTCCTCCACGTACGCTAGGTGGCTTTTAAAATTTAGACTGTGTCACATGTGTGTTGCTGCATTCGTTCGACGGCCCAAATAGCCACCCCTACGTGCTGCAGGCAAACCTTACTGTAACACACACACAGATAGGCCAAATCGAAACGAATGAGCTGGTTGCCTAAACGAAACCGTTTCAACATTCTCCCAAATGAATCTTCAGTGGGCTTTTCGCTGAAGAAAGCATAATTTCACCTGCCTCTGCATACAATCATTGCTTTGATCAGTTGGGAAACGTAAAAACAATGAAAGTAAAAATAGACAAGCCAAGATGCTTCCTTAAGCTTAAAGCTCAAATTTCTAAGCGCAAAAGCTTGAAGCTTTTGAGCGAGCTTAGAACTGGCCGTTAATTTTGAATGCAAGCATTCAAAAAAGCGTTGTTTCTTGAAAAGAGGCGGGTGAAATTATACTTTCTTCAGCGAAAAGCTTACTGATGATTCATTTGGGAGGATGATGAAACGGTACCGCCAGCCAGCTCTTTTTGGTAAGTTGTTTACAGTTGTGAACAAACGCCACTTTTTCGGACCTAGAGCCAGCTAAACTCACTAATTTAATATTAGAAAGGTCGCCAGCTAAAATAACAAAGTTACGAAATATATTTAAAACCCTATTCTTACTAAAATCACACGAGGTTTTTATATATCTTGATGTCAAATGTATAGAAGTAAAGAAAGGTGCTCCATTTACTGGGCTCAAAGTTGCTGTCCTTTCAATATCATAATACCCTCCTTAAGAGCTTGAAAGAGGGAGCTTAGAAAACAAATGACCCTGTAGTTGAGTGTTAGCTGCTGCGGCCTATTTTGTCCATCAACTTTGCTGACGAGCCTGACGAGTTGGCTAACACTTTTGGCTGCAAATGTCATTGTCATCTCGGGCCCTGGCACATAAACACAGTCTCTGTCACTCCTCATCTCCTTCCTTGCTCGCTCTCTTTCTATTACAACGTTGAGCCTGTACATGTCGAATTATCGCCTCTGTTTTTGCTTTTCACCTGCGTTTTTTTCTTTGCTTGGCCTGTCTTCTCCTGGGTATGTCCTTTCATTTTTAAGTGCTATGCAAATAGCTTGCTTTTCAACTGATTTTGCCTTTTATTCTAGGGGCTTTCTTTCGTTTTTTTTTAGTCTGTGTGCGACCCTCTTTTGGCCAAAGCCACTGACATTCATTCAGAGTTCGATTCAGGCTATTGCCGGGCGAGTGTGTTTAACTTGCGGGCAGCTTGTGGCCTAGTAGTCTATGTAGGAGTGTGTGTGTGTGTGCGCCGTTTACTTTTTATTGGTCAAGTTAAGCATTGGGTTCTGTATTTAGCATTTACCCACTTGAAATTGCTTGTCGATTTGTTTTCTATTTGTTCACAACCAGGTGGGGTATACCCAGAGAGAGAGAGAGAGAGAGAGGGTCTCATGAAATTATCATAAGATTTTACTCACGTGTAGATTAGGTAACTTTTACACACAACATTTGATAACCATATGGCCAAAGGGTAAGCTAATAACAAGTTGCTGGGGTTTGGCAATGATTTTGACCAGGGGGAACGAAAAAAGAGAGTTCTCATTATGGACCTCGAGCCAGCTAAACAAAATTTTTAAATAAAACCTTTTAGTTATTAAAATGATATAAGCTTTAACTTTGCTCTGTTGTGTTGCCTTTCAATTACCCCGTCTGCTCATTTATAATCCACTTTTCCAGCCATCTGTCGTCTGAGTATTCTAATTGATGCCTAAACGCAACAAAACACACAAAAAAAAAAAAGAATTGATCCATAAAACCGACTACAAACACACAGACACAAATATAAATGAAAAAGAGAAAATAAAAGCAAAATTTGTATACAGTTTTTCAAATGTAAAATTGAAACACGTTTCGTTTTGCATTTCGTTTTCTGTGTGTGTGTGTGTGAGTGTCTGAAAATATATTGTCGCTGCAGTCGTTGTGTGTGTTTTCGTTGCATACTTTTAAGCGCGCTTGTATTTATTTTTACGATACTCATACGCCGCGTATGCCAGTGGCAACGCGTGTGAAGGTATATTATTTTCTGTGTGCACATTTGTTGTTTTGTTTTTTTAATTTTTTTTCCGCTTTTTACTCGTTTTCATTTTGCGTGAAATACGCCCTGAACCCCAGCCACGCCTCTTGATGTACGACTGTGGCAATATCAGCATTTTTATTCTGCGCTTTCGTCAGTTTCCGCTCGGCAGCGGCGTCGGCGGCCATCATCATCATCATCATTGCCATCATTGCTGGCATTTTGTGCGCACTGACCCGCTTTTTGTGCTTTTCCCATTACATTTGGTTTTGCTATTTCTACGCTTTCGCTTGCTTACTTATTTATAGTATAACCGTTTCATTGTTGGCCCGCGGCTATGAACTATCTGGGAGGGAGTGTGTGGCCGTGTGTGTGTGTGCACCAAATCAGTTTTGCCATGTAGTTTTCATGTTAAACGCGCTCAAAATTAATGGTCACACACACACACAGACAGAGTCGAGTTTTTGAAATAGAAACGAACGTTATCGTTACAAATGTCCTTTCCGCTGCCTGTCAGCAGAGCTACAATTCGCGCGACTGGACCCCAGTCGCCTGGCTGTTGTTGGCACTGTTGTCGTTCTCGGCTGATGTTGATGTTGGCTCTATGGCCCGTGGCCCAGCCCCAAAACACAGCATGCATTTAATATTTGCTTCCAGCTAAATCAAATTGTTTTTCTGCTTCATTTTGTTGTTGTTGCTGTTGTTTCGCTGCGCATAAAAAATTGAAGATAAATGTCGGTAAATGTAATTTTTAAAAGCTCTAATATCCTGCGTCCATTTTCACTTGTTCAATTGTTTCTTTTCTATTTTGGAATGCTTTTCTAATATATTTTGCAAATTTTGTGGCCATAAATTCACATTGTGAATGCCTGGATCATGGCGTTAAATGTATTTTAAAGTAGACTAAGTAGTAATAAAATGATGGTGACAAACCCATGTCAGTGGAATGGTTCCTTCCTGATAATATTTTACTTTTACAACATGGAAATTGAAGCAAAGGGAACGATAAATATTTAAGCTGTATTTTATGTACAGCTCTGATTCCGTATCTATTTTCGTATTAACGTTTGATAATGCACTAGCTGTATACCTCGCGTGGCTCAGGTGCTTTCCACTTTTTTAACTTATTGTAGCTAAAAATAGCTGTTAACATTTCAACTCGTCTTAACTATTTGGGAACTAGTTTTGAATTAACCCTCGTACACGCACATAGGGCCTGGCCAGACCCCTTACATTTACATGCATTTGTATGGGAGTAAGAGTTGCATGCCGTCGAATTTTTAGCTCAAGTAGGTAAATTTTTTTGATTTCTTACCTTTCTATTTCGTTTAGGCATAAAATCAGCTACCTGTGTGAGGAAAAATATTCGTGTAAACATTTCGGAATGTAGAAAAAAACAATTTATTTCGTTTTTTTTTCATTTATTAAGAGCCAAAACATAGTTGTTCAAACAAAAGAATAGAAATGCTAATGAGTTTTATGGTGAAACATGTTACGAAATTTC
>JAEIFU010004314.1:0-16605 GCA_018904235.1 Lordiphosa stackelbergi | reverse complement strand
AGTCGATTTTTGTTTTTTCATTTCATATTGAGAAAATGGAATTTTATTACATATCGAAAATTTTAAAAGTTTAAAAATCGTGTTTTTAAGCAGTTATTCTTTATTAAATAGAAAAATAGACAATTTTTCTCATATTCTAAATAAAGAAATATCGATGAATAGTGAAAATGAATTGACGGCATCAGGCTTGATTTCTTTTATATACGAGCTTTTTTGCTGGTGGCTGTTCTGTTGTTTTCCTTATTTTAATGCTTTTTTTTACTTCTTTGGAGAGGTTTTCATCTGTTTTATTGCGATTCATTGCAATATTCTCTTTGCAAGTCAAAACCGACTATTTGGCAAAGTGGCTCACCACCCCCCATATCTGACTTTTTTTAGTTGACGTCACATAACCAAAATATAATTTTTATACACTTGAAAAGTGTATTATAATTTTGCCCAGAAGTTTGCAACGCATAGAAGGAATCATCTCCGACCACATAAAGTATATATGTTCTTGATCAGCATGACGAGCTGAGACGAATAAGCTTTGTCCGTCCGTCTGTCCGTCCGTCCGTCTGTCCGTCAGTCTGTTTCTACGCGAACTAGTCCCTCAGATTTGTAGCTATCGAGCTGAAACTTTGCACAGAGTCTTCGTTTTACTGCACGCTGCTAATATGTCGGAACCGACCGGATCGGATGACTACTTCTTGTAGCTGCCATACAAATGTTCGTTCGGAAAATGGGTTTTTTTGAGAAAAACTGGATGGTTCTCAATATTACTGCTCTCAAACACGGTCATGGGTAATATGTAATGTTTTTAAGCTGATCTGCGAAGTTTGTTCGAAGTCGCTAACCGTTGAGACAAGCTATTTCAAGTGTATCAAAACTTCGGTACAGACGAAGTTAGCTTTGCCTTTCTCGTTTTTTGTTGTGTTGACTGATAGGTTGCTTGACAAAAGTTAGGTAATAAGAAGGGAGATACTTGACATAAACAAAAATTTGTATATTATTTTTTTTGTGGCCAATATTTGAGTGGCTCACAACCCCCACTGGCTCAAAACACCCCGTTCTCCCCTATAAATTCTTGATCAGCATCAACAGCCAAGTCGATATCGCCATGTCCGCCTGTCCGTCCGTATGACGGAGATCTCAGACATTGTAAGAGATAGAGTTTTGTCATGGGACATAATCTACTTATACTTGCAGGCAGATCAAGTTTATTTTGAATAATGTAGTGAGCTTACGGCCAGCGAATATCGTAAAAATTTAAAATGTTTGCCAAAACGCTGACTAGTGTAAAAGAACTCGATTGAGTGGATGGCAAAAGTGTTTGAGTGAAACTATCCAAAGGGGCGGAGTCTGCGCGTTTCTTGAATGTGGTAAAGGCAAGCTTAGCTCTCTTAAATTTTGGCTGCTAAACCCAACAATTGTATTTCTGTAACCCGCTTTCAAAATTACAACGTTCAGCAGGAGTGAATAAGCATGGCGTGGTTGCTTTCAGGTTTGGCTCTTATTCTGGAGTGAAATTTCTCGTCAAATTAAATCCCCAGTACATGGATACGGCGGCGCCGACTTGGAAGCCCTAATCTCAGCTGATTCCACGCAAATCTGCATCCACTCCAATTATCACTTTGCATTGGCGTTTGAGTGACTTACACATCTCTCCACGCACCTCTCCAAAAATTTGGCGGAAAGGGAACAGAGTTAAGCTCCTCAGTGCAAAACTGAAAGCGTGGGCAGCAAAGACATCCAGGTGGAATGGAAAAGGAGGACTCGGTAGCTCCTGTACTGCACCTAGACGCATACCAAAGTGCAGGAGCGTTAAATGTCCGTGAAAAGAGTGAAGTGCTACCCAAAGTTGGTTAGGATTCGGCATGATTGATCCCTCCCAAAGTCGGTGGAAGCTCCGGTTTTATTCCTGATTCGTGGCGAAAAAATAGGGAAGAGTGGTTTTGGTGTAAAGGCTTAAAGTAGATCCTGAAAGGTTTAAAGTCTAGTCTAAAAAAAAAGAGGATTTTTTTTTAAGATACAGAGATCGGGGAGTCTACCAAAGAATAGAAAAAATAAGATTAGAAAAAGTGAGTGAGAAGATTTTTCTTGTGTTTTTTTTTTGCGTTGGCTTTTTAAATCGAAAACAGTTTTAAAATACTTTCTTTCCCCAAGCACTAACATCGACAAGAGAGCGTTTTCTTCGATGGACTGGAGCAAGTAAAATAGTGACTTTAAAATCAGTAAATTAATGTTAGAAAAGAATTAAAAGGGGAAACAAACCTCGGCCAATTTAAAAGTCTTCTTCACTAATTTCTTTCGTTTGAATCAATGCTGGCTTAAGTGATTGCTTTGTCTCTCGTTTGTCACTTAAACTCTACCGGGCGGTATTTATCCGACTTAATGGCATTTTGTTTTTAATAATTCAATGGTATTATTTATGCATACCCAAACAAGAATCATCAAGAATTTGTTAGGCTGTAAAGTCAATTCCTTAAATTATTTTAATGACTTTCGCTAATCATGCCACCCCCGTAAGCAGACATTTCAGAGGGGCTGTCCAAATCAAATTTTGATCCGGCAGAGGATAGCCATGGAAGAGAGGGCGAACAAGATCAAAGGATTCCAATCATCGGAAGCTTGGTGTGATCTGTCGCTTTCCGTTTAAAAAGTCCATTTTTTTGCTTGTGTTCGCTTTCGCACATTCATATAAAAAGAAAGGAAAGATTAATATGCTTCAAGGTCAGGCTAGAGACCAAAGAACATCATCCATAACCGACAAGCGGCAGCCGGAGATCAAAAGCGTGCTTTCTTGCTTGCCTATTCAACACCTAGCCCGAATCGAATCATATAGAAGGGTAACCCGCTACAATTACTACCACGCCACGTCAGGACAGCGATTCCGCTGGGCAAACTCATTGTTATCGCCCTGACTTATCTTCTTCTTCCTCTTACGGTATAAGTGATCCAATATTTAAATACTTGTAACTTTAAAAATCTCTTCGCTCATGCTTTAAGGTTAAAAACATCCCCATTATAATGAGCACAAAATATTCTTCGTCAATTCTAAAGTACATCCCAACAAAAACAAAAGTTTTTGGTTGAAGCCCATAAAATTCTAATGCAATTCCCAATTTTTTCTTCTTTTGATTTCAGGTTTAAAAGGTCTGATTATACCCCAGTTGATTTGTGATGATAGTTTACTGAAGCAGAGGTACACTGAGAGAAGAAATCAATCTAAAATCTTTTTTTCGAGAATCTTGCAATCTTATAAAAACAAGATTGAACACCACCCTTGAAATGAGCTTAGAAATCTTAAAGTTAAGATTTATCATCTCGCAACTTATCACCCATCCTACAGTTTTCTGTAATGCTTCAGCTAAAGAAACTGTATGATATATAATATTATATAGAGATTTACTTTGTTAAAAAAAAAAAAAAAAAAGAAATCCCGCCGTTCCTGGGACTCTCACCTCAACCTTTTCGTTCCAATAAAGCTTTTGGCATCTTGTTGGCATCCATTTAGCTCACTCGGTTATTAGACGGAAATTTTTGCCACAACCAGTTACAGAATAAGAACCCAGCTGGCAGAAACCATCGTCGTGCTGAGTTCTAATTCTGCGACCAAAAGCCAAATGGGTTGAGTAGCCATGCAGTGTGGTCAATCACGCGAGGTACTCAGTTCAAGTACCGGTTTAATAATTAACATTTATATAAGTTTTTCAGAGACAACAAAATGTTATTAACTAAAACAAACACAACAAAAACATAAAGATACAAAATTTTTAATATGTTTTATTAATTTATCTTTTTTGAATGAGAATTGAGATTGTTTCATCTTAAAGTCATACAAGCGATCTTAATTCGAGCTTGATGAACTAAGATTTCATTTAAATTGAGAATATTATCTTGGGTTAAAAATATCTCGTCTTGGTCGAATTCTGACACCGTTTTTCTTTGATTCAAGACTATAATCCTGATTTTAGATAGATCTTTTCTCAGTGTAGTTGCTTAGTTAGTATTGTATATTTGTCTGTTCGGAGTTCCCCAGGCAAAAGTTTTTTGAGGCCTCAACTCACTCTACATCCTGCATTCTTCCGTCTGCGCAGTAGCCTTCTGGTTAGTGTGTTGGGAATACTTCTTGGTCTCTCCACGTAATCACCTGCATGTTTATTGATTACGTCACGAATCTTGGGCAGACTAAGGTCACTCTTCAAATTTCTTGAGCAAATTTACTAGGCTGCTCCCGATAGTCTACTCAGACAACGAAGGACGACTGAATGACACAGATCTTTCTCACAACAATTGGACAATTTTTTATTGAAACAAGGTCCCTGTTTGAATCCAAACAAACTAGAAAATCTTAACGCTTAACAAATGATCAAAATGGTATTACTGAAGATGGGAATTCCAAAAACCAAGTCGTTTAAATAAAAATAAATCGTATTTTTCTTGTGTTTGTACTTAATCAAAGAATTTTGTACTCTACCTTAGAACACAGTTCTAAAATTTTAGGGCTGACTGAGTGTAAGAAAAGTTGTTGATTCAAGAACATTTGTACACATTTCTATAATATTAACGGTCGTCTTTCGATTTTCGAATGTTTCTATATGCTTGCTCTCTTAGGATGCGCGTGTTCAGCTTTTTGTTCTCTCACGAAGCATTAACTCGTTTGCTTGTTGCTCATGTGGAGACGTTTCCCAGCAAACATTTTTTATCGCAGAAGATAAGAATGCGATTCTTCCAGTAGGTGTCGCTTCACTCTGGCGATATCGCATTATTATCGCATTCTCATCTCCCTTCGGGAAGAAATGTGTCACTCTGCGACACTTCTTGAAGGAGAGAAAGCGTTTCTTCTGGGAGATACGAAAAAGTCTCTTCTCAGGGATAAGAAAGCGATTCACACAAAAAAATAAAAATTTGTGCGCGCTGCGCTCTCTGCTTGCCTGTTCCGATGAACAACGAATTAAACAAAATTATAATTAATTACATGAAAATCTTTTACTTACTATCATCAAACTCTCATCTCAAACTATCGCCAAACTCACTTTTTGACGAGGGAGATAAGAAACCCGACAAAATGTTTGCAATGGCTCAATGGAACTGAGTCATCAGTAAATAGCTATCCAAAATGGACGGATTCAAAGGCCCCATTTCAGCTGTAAATAATAAAGTTGATATTACGAATCGGCCAATAACGCTCCATGGCAGCAGGATCCATCTTGAATTGTGGGACATCAGCTGCCCCGTAGTGAAGGCGAGCTGGTTACTGTTCAAACATTCTGCGGCGCCGCATTTGGCGGCATTGGAAGCGAATTAAACCATTGCGATCGCGAGTTCTGAAATAAAAACTGCACTCCTCGAACGTAATTACCGATTTTCAGTACTACCGCAAGACTATGCCGATTTTTGATTCATAAGTTTCGAACCCAGAAAATGCCGGTTTGGCACGGCATAACGTAGCGAAAAGACCGGCGTTAAGAAGCGGCGTAGTATAATCTCCCCTAAAGGACACCAAAAGTCGTGGAGCTGATGAGGCTGCTTCCTCAAACAGATTTGGCCCTGTGGCAACCAACGTTGAGAGGACGTTAACGAAATGGAGGGGATCCGAGTCGAGGCTGATCCCTCGCTGAACCAATAAATGCCAAACCCTGCAGTAATTGTAATAAGGCCGCCTAAACCTAGGCCAACAGTTCCCGGTGTGGATGATTGGCAGGCAATTGAAAATTTCATCAACTCGTGGCGGATCTGGACTCTTATGAATTCAAGATGGCTCGTAATCGCGATCTTCTGAGAATATTCCCAAGGACTCGGAGACTCACAGAAAGATAACTGCGGTGCTTTCTGGAAGCAGATTCAATACCCACTTCTGTCTTACGAGGATAGGACCTTTAAAATGGTGGAAGTACGTAATCTGGCTTCATCCACCCCTAAGGAAACAAATTTTGTCAGCTTTCATGAATGGGCCACACTATTGTTAACCTATACAACCCCAAAGGAGCAGGGCAAATCAGTCTGAAGTCCCGAAAACACTTTGGGAGACCTCAGAAAGCAAAATGTTTGGTTTGTTGACCTGAAAAAAACTGGATAAACAACAGAGAGGCACTGGACATCATCAAAGTGGGGACGTCAAAGAGTCACTGTCGAGCTGAAGCGGGAAGAACTCGGGTATGAGACAATGCTACAGATGTTTTGAATTTATTGCTACTGAGTTACTGTACGAAGCAGCCGAAATGCAAGAGGTGCGGCAAAGGTCACTGGACCAGCTCCTGTCGGGCCGAAAGCCGTGGAGGATTTGGAATGCTCTAACTGCTTCGGTAACCACATGGCATCGAGCAAGAAGTGTCCGGTGTACTGAAGACTGAACGGGCATTAACGACTGCCCCCATGATTAAGAATGGACAGCGCCCAATCCCACAGCACGCAATGTCCGGGCGTATCCCCACTCAATCGTGCAGGAGGGTCTCTCCTACGCAGATGCAACCCGAGTGAGCCAACACGGCTCTGGGAGTAGGCGGCCCAATCCAACAAGCCCCAGGGGGAGCAGCGCAGGGCCGCCGAAACCATCTTTTTCACTCGGATGCTCACCCAGCCCAGCCAGGGCGCAACTCAAGCGCTCAACCCCACCATGCCCAGGGCCACAACACTTCTAACCTACCTGGGAGCACGGGCTAGATGGGCCGTTAGCCCAAATCATACTTTCCATGCAGCAAACCATTACTGGTCTCCAATCCACCATTGCTGAGGCTGCTACAGGAAATAAGGGAGCTCCGCTCCTCCAAGAATCATAATAGTTCCAAATAATGGCGACCTCCTTACGCCTCGGAACCTGGAACGCTCGTAGCATAATTCCCAATGCTAACGAGCTAAAGCTATTCCTTTCTAACCACAATGTCGATATTATGCTTATCTCAGAGACGTTTTTACATGCAGGGAACTACTTTGTCATGGATGGATACGCCTGCTATCGTGCTGACCACCCTGGAGGCCGACCTAGAGGGGGTTCTTGTATTTTAGTGAAGCAGGAGCTGATCCACTACCACCTCCACCCAGTCACCAACATCAATATTCAGCTCGCTGCGGTAATGGTGTCCACTTCATTTGGAGAAGTCCTTGTGGGAGCGGCGTACCTGCCACCATCTATACCGTGGAGCTCTACAGGTTTCGAGGTGCTTCTTGGCCAACTTGGCCAGAAATTTATCATCGGAGGAGACTTCAATGCCAAGCACCGGCTCTGGGGCGACTTTAGGGCCAACCCTCGTGGCACAGCGCTGATCCAGGCAATAAGCGGCGATTCCACGCAAGTCCTGGCAACCGGAAGGCCAACGTACTACCCGTACAACCGTATAGGAACGTCAACCTGCTTGGATTTTTCCTATACAAAGGGCTGCCACACCACCTTCTCGAGGTACATGAGGAATATGAACTGTCTTCCGATCACCTCCCCGTATTGGCAACGTTGGGCCTGAGTCCTCAAACAGCTCCAGTCAGAAGCCGAATATTGCTCCCAGGATCTGACTTGCGTAGCTTCCAGGAGGAATTGAGTGACTCCCTCCACCTTAACATGGAGATACAGACCCCGCAGGATGTCGACGATGCGATTGACATTTTCATGAGCAAAGTCAAATCCGCTGCCATTAAAGCTGCTCCTCAAAACCCACTTCCCGCACACGCACCGCGTGGAAGCCTGATTTTGACCCCACAGGCGGAGGGCCTAATTGCTCTCAAAAAACGCCTTCGGAGGGAGTATGCGAGGACTCACGATCCAGTTGTCGACAGGATCTACAGGAGGATAGCCAATCGGGTGCGAAAGGTGTTGGCTACTATCAAGAGGGACGCCACGGATAAGATCCTAGAGGAAGCCACACCGAACGAGGACTCTAAGTACGCTCTCTGGAAGCTCACCAGAAGGTACAAGAGGCAGGTGCAGCCGAAATTCCCGGTCAGACATCCTGACGGCACATGGGCTAAACACCCACAGGACCGAGCTGAAGCCTTTGCCTCAAACCTTGAGGAAAGGTTCCAGCCATTCTCCACCGCCTCGACCAATAGACTTCAATTGGTCAAGGAAGCACTGGACGTCCCTCTTCAGATGGCGCTGCCAGTTCGGCCCATTACTTTTGAAGAGGTGAAGAGCGAAATTACTTCGCTTAAGAGCAACAAGGCACCTGGTGAAGACGGAGTTGACAACAGGACAATAAAGCTGTTCCCTCGCAAGGCGATATTGTTTCTGTTGCTCCTCTTCAACTCAGCCCTACGCCTCAGCTACTTTCCCAGTGCTTGGAAGAATGCCAACATTATCATGCTGCATAAACCTGGTAAGCCCCGAATGAGCTGGATTCGTATAGGCCTATAAGCCTCCTCCCAGCATTTGGCAAGCTGCTGGAGAGGTGCCTATTACGAAGGATCTTGGAGACCCCAGCCGTCAAAAGGAGCATACCAAAGTTCCAGTTCGGATTTCGTTTGGGACATGGTACCCCAGAACAGCTGCACAGAGTGGTCAATTTCGTCCTGGAAGGATTCCACGCCAAGGAGTACGTTGTGGCAGCGTACTTGGATATCCAACAGGCATTTGACCGCGTCTGGCATGATGGCTTACTAGCCAAGCTGAAGGGAACGCTCAATCCCCAACTCTTCTTGATCGTCAGATCGTTTCTGTCTGACAGGACATTTAAAGTTGTCCAGGATGGCCTTGCATCCCAGAAGAAGAGGATTCGAGCAGGAGTACCTCAAGGCAGCGTTCTGGGGCCAACTCTCTACAGTTTATTTACTGCAGATATGCCCACTGCTATGGACATACCGATTGAGGAGCCGCAGGACCTCCTAATTGCCACATTCGCTGACGACACAGCAATTATGGCGCGTGACAGATGCGTTTACTCGGCAACAGACATGTTGCAGGAGTATCTCAAACGGTTTGAGAACTGGGCGTGTCGATGGAACATCTCCATCAACACCGAAAAGTGCGTATCTGTCACGCACACCCTGAGGACAGTTAGCAGCCCTGGCGTTTTCCTGCATGGAGAGCTCCTCCCCCACCAAACGGCGCACAAGTATCTAGGGGTGATACTTGATAAGAGGCTAACTTTCAAGCAGCATGCCGCCGAAGTTGCTGGCAAACTCCACTCCAAGGCGAAGAGGATGAGTTGGCTACTCAACGCCAACAACAAGCTCTCGCTGAGGAATAAAGTCCTCATTTACAAAGTGATCCTGGCACCGATTTGGAGGTACGGAGTCCAGGTATACGGCATCGCCGCGAAGACCCACCTGAACAAAATCAGGGTCTTCCAGGCCAAAATCCTGAGGAGGATCACTGGAGCGGAGTGGTTCATCCGTACTCGAGACATCGAGAGAGAGTGTGGCGTCCCGATGGTTGGCGACACAATCAACAACCAAGCAGCGAGGTACTTGGATAAGGTCGCCACACACCCAAACAACCTCGCCAGGCGCTTACTCCGAACGCGCAGGATCAACGGGATCAGGGCAAGACGTAGGCTCAAAAGGATACACCCAGGGGACCTGGCTGATCGAAGGATTTAGCCCAAACAAATGCGTCGAACAGCCAACACACAACTACAACTACAAATTACTGGATAGACAATCATCAAAAACCAATTACCCCCTTAATCCCATTACAAACCTAAAATTACTAAACAACAATACACATAAAATTAGAGTTAAAATCCTTACAACTAATTACAAACAACAACAAACTCCAAACATGCAACAAAATAATACGTAGAATAATCCTTCCCCTACAATTATAAGTTACTTCAACTAGTAATAGAAAATTGTAATATTTAGCCTTAAGGTGTCTAAATAAAAAATCAAAAAGTTAAAAAAAAAAAAAAAAAAAAAAAAAAATCCTGCATTCTTCCCGTCTGCGCAGTAGCCTTCTGGTTAATGTGTTGGGAATAACCTGGAAAATCTTAACGCTTAACAAATGATCAAAATTGTATTACTGAAGATGGGAATTCAAAAACCAGTCGTTTAGAAATAAAAATAAATCGTATTTTCTTGTGTTTGTACTTATTCAAAGATATTTTGTACTTTACCTTTGTAGTATGAAGGCTAGCTAACTCTCTCTTGGTCTCTCTCAGGAGTTCGCTCTCGCACTCTCTCACTCTCAGAGAAACATAAGCGGGTGGGTTTAGAATGAGCGGAACAGACGAAGCTGGTGGTCGGCAATTTAGATCGAGCGATTGACAGCGTCAGAAGTGAAATTATAACACAAAGTGCTACCGCTTAAACAAACATTATAAAACAACAAACTATATAATAAATAAAGTTAACAACTATACTCTTACAATATCAGAAGGGGTTAGAAGTCACGTGATGGACACTTTGGTGATCAATAAAATTAAGCGTTAAATCGCTTAAACTTTGGCTAGCAGCATTAAATATGCAAACAGCGGTACAAAGGCTGAGCTAATAAATCGTTTTGGAGAAAATTCTATGGAAATAAAGAGGCAATGGACCACCAATTGCCGGACAAGATGACGATTTAGACCAGGAGGAAAATCACAAGACTCCAAGCCAGCAAGACGACAATTCACCGTCGCGTCAGGGTGGCGCCAACGAGTTTCATCAGAATACAGGAGGGAAGAAAAAAAACAAAACAAAAACAAGTAAATAATGGAGGCGAAGTACAGCAATCGTTAGTGGATGTTGGCGACAACGAAAATTTACTGCGGCAAAAGTGTATCTTCAAAATCACCACTGAGAGAGCAACAGATCCAGCAATTGGTGCCGACATACATACACACAGCGAACAAGACAATGACAACGAGGCAAATATTCAAGCTGGCAATGCTGTCAACACATCAATACAAAGCAATCAAAACAACGCAGGTGGCAATGCCGCCGCTGGCAACGCCGCTAATGGCAATGCATCGCTCTCTATGGCTAAAGAAGTTTTAATTGATTTCAATGGAATGTCATGTGCCAATAAATGGATTATGCAGTTAAAGAACATTGGCAAAATTTACAAACAAAACGATGTTTATCTGCATATGCTATTCATATGCAAAATGAAAGGGTGGCACAATCCTGGTTGCATGCTGAGACAACACGAATATTGGAGCCAATTGACAACCTGTGCGATCAACTGATCGAAGCGTTTGGAAAAAAATTTCCAAAGTAGAGATGAGACGACAATTTGAGGCTCGCAAGTGGCAACCGAGCGAGAATTTTGCGGCCTACTTCGAAGATAAAATAATGCTTGCAGAAGGCATCAACATCGACGAGGAGGAACTGTTGGAGCAAGTCATCGAAGGCATTCCAGCAGAATCACTACGCACCCAAGCTCGCATCCAGTGTTTTACAAACTCTAGACAGATGTTGCGGGCGTTTTCTGGAGTACGTCTGCCAGTGGTACAACAAAAGCAGTTGCAGGATTCTGGAGTGGCAGCCAACAGAGCAGCAGAATATAAGGAATTGCGCTGCCGAAACTGCAACAGCAGAGGTCATGTCATCAAGGATTGCAAGAAGCCAAAACGTGACCCAGGATCATGCTACAGTTGCGGAGCGATGGACCATTGGGTAGCGAAGTGCCCTCAGAAGAAAGGGGGTGCTGAGAAGAACAATGACAACAACAAATATGTAAGGCAATTTAGAATTCACTTAGTGGACATTTCTAAATATTCATTAATTGCAGCGTGCCTCATAGATTCGGGGAGTCCAGTATCATTAATTAAAGAAAATAAGGTGCCCAAAGAGGCGAAGTTTCATCCAGTAAAGAAATCTTATTATGGCCTAAATGAAAGCCGGCTTAAAACACGTGGAAAAATTTTGTGTTTCATTATGAAAAAGACAATAAAGATTTATTTTTACTTAATTGTTGTGGAAATCGAATCTATGAGCCACGAAGTGATTCTTGGAAGAGATTTTATGGATGCGTGCGATTTAAATATTGATTTAAATGCCTTGAAAATGGTTACGTTAGTAAACCCAGAAAGTGTTAAAGAGGGTGTGTACAACAACACAACTGAGGAAGTTGTTAGCACAGAAAATATTAATGAAATTGTTATTGGTAGTAATGAAAAGGAAAATGAACTAGTTAAAGCGGATGCAAATGAAGAAATCCAAAAATATGAAAACGTTAGTGTGGATAAGGTAAGCGAAACTGTTAGTGTATACAAGGAAGTGAAAACTGTTAGTCCTACTGAAACTGTTAATGTAAACAATGGAACAGATGAAAAGGGAAATGAATCGGTCTTTAAGACAAATGTAAGAGAAGTTAATATGAACAAAGTGGTTGAGAATAATGTTAATGAAGCTATGAATTCGATTGTTAAAGGAAATGAAAATAGGACCAGTAAAAATATGAATGAACAGCAATCAGAAAATTTTGAAAATGATATGTTGGGATTGTTTCAGATAAGCAGCGACGATAAAGAACCGGAATATAGTGTTGGCGACAATGTGAGTTACAAAGTTAAGAGTCAGTTTGAGAAAATGATCAAAGAAAAGTATATAAACGTACAGAGACCAGATAAACCGTTAGTCAGATGCGAAATTAAGTTGAGTTTAGAGAAACACAAACCGTTTAGTTGTTCACCGAGACGATTGTCATACGTAGAGAAAGAAAAATTGCAGAAACTGTTAGATGAGTATTTGGAAAAGGGTGTCATCCAACCTAGTGAGTCTGAGTATGCATCTCAAGTATTGTTAGTGAAAAAGAAAACGGAAGATCTACGATTATGTGTTGATTTCAGGATTTTAAACAAGAGAATGATAAAAGATAGTTACCCACTACCATTGATTGACGACTTGTTGGATAAGTTGGTAAACAAAAAAGTTTTCTCGAAGTTGGATTTAAAAAATGGGTATTTTCATGTGTTTGTTAATGAAGACTCGGTAAAGTACACCGCGTTTACGACTCCTCTAGGGCAATTCGAATTTTTAAGGATGCCAATGGGTCTAAAAAACGCACCAGCCGTTTTTCAAAGGTTCATTAACAAAATATTTGAGGACTTAATCAGAAGCAACAAAGTCATTGTGTATATGGATGACATTATGGTGGCGAGTGACAATGTTATGGAACATTTGGAAACGTTGGAAGAAGTATTCAAAAGGTTAGTGCAGAATAAGTTGGAACTTCGCATGGATAAATGCGAATTTTTACAGTCGAGCGTGAAATATTTGGGGTATTTGATAACGGGCGATGGCATAAGAGCTGATGATAAAGGATTGGATGCGGTTCGAAATTTTCCAGTACCTGATTAGACACAAACAGTTAAGAGTTTTTTAGGGCTATGTTCGTACTTTCGAAGATTTATAAAGGATTTTTCAAGGATTGCTAAGCCCTTATATGATCTTTTGAAAAAGGACAAACCATTTCAATTCGATTTATGACCACAGAGATGACATAGAGCTACATTGTGATGCGAGTGCATTGGGATTTGGTGCTGTGTTATTACAGAAGAAAAGTGATAAGAAATTACATCCGATATTTTATTTATCAAAGCGAACGACTGAGGTGGAATCAAAATATCATAGTTTTGAGCTTGAGACGCTGGCAATAATATATGCATTGCGCAGATTCAGGGTTTATTTACAGGGAAAACGTTTTAAAATCATCACTGATTGCAATTTACTTACGCTCACCTTGAATAGAATAGAATTAAATCCAAGGATAGCCAGATGGGCGTTGGAGTTACAGAAATATGACTACGAGTTAAGTCACAGATCGGGAAAACGGATGCAGCATGTCGATGCATTGAGTAGAGCCACCAATATAATGATAATTGAAACTAACAGCTTTGAGGATAATCTTGTTATTTGCCAAGCAAAAGATTCGGAACTAAAGAAAATAAAAGAGTTATTGGAAAAGTCAGAGCATAAATGGTATGAGATGAGAAATGGAGTAGTGTACAGGAAAACAAATGATAAGAGACTGTTATTTTATGTGCCAAGAGAAATGGAAAATCGTGTTCTATACAAGTACCACGATGATTTGGGTCATATAGGCAGAGACAAGATGATAGGCGATTAAAAAAAGTTATTGGTTTCCAGGAATCAAAGAAAAAGCTATAAAACACATCGAAAATTGTTTGAGATGTGTTGCATTCTCACCAAAAGACGGAAAAGGGGAGGGATTTTTTGAATAGTATTCCAAAAGGTAATAAACCTTTTGAAATCGTTCATATTGACCATTATGGGCCAGTAGATTCAGGTAGAGCCAGGAAACATATTTTTTGTGGTGGTTGATGCGTTTACCAAATATGTTAGGGTTATACACCACAAAGACAACAGACAGTGTTGCCAAACAGCTTATTTTTCAATTTAGCCTTTTGCAGATCAAAAATCAGAGGGCAGCGGGAATTGTGACCTTTTTTAAAAATATATATTTATTGATTCTGCTTTTAAAAAGAAAAGTCAAATTTGCGTCTTATTTTTCTATTTTTAAGAAATGAAGTTTCCCTGTTTTGGTGCTGCATAATAAAGACACATAGGTTCACATGTTCAAATAGTTACATACTCTCATACTGTGTTGATTTACATAGAATTGATCAGAAAAAAAATCCTGGAGATCTAATATTAAACAAATGAATATAGGTGCGCAATTATAAAGAACAATGTCCCTTGACAATTAATTCCTTACATAGTCCTTAGAATACCCTATAGTCTGTTCAGCATTCACAAGACAGGGAGGGAAAAATGCTTAATTCTGGAATTTCCGCGCGACTTGAAAATTTCGTTGTGTCGGGACGGGATAGAATTTAATATCAGCCCACTGCATTTTCCACGCCTTTACTTAATCTTTTTTTTCCCAAATTTTGAAGTTATGTGCAAACGTAGCGAGACATACAGCCAGCGTAATGTTGATGGCCGGATTGATTTATTTTAATCAACCGTAAACTCGAAACTGCCCAAAAATTAAGCAAATGACTACTTCTTGTAGCTGCCATACAAATGTTCGTTCGGAAAATGAGTTTTAGTGAGAAAAACTGGTTTGTTCTCAATATTATCGCTCTCAAACACGGTCATGGGTAATATGTAATGTTTTTAAGCTGATCTGCGAAGTTTGGTCGAAGTCGCTAACCGTTGAGACAAGCTATTTCAAGTGTATCAAAACTTCGGTACTGACGAAGTTAGCTTTGCCTTTCTCGTTTTTTTTTGTTTGTTTTTTTTTTTTTTGTTTGTTTTAATTCAGTAACTTTATTCGATTAGCATGTACAATTTGTTGCTTTTTCATTTTACTGTAATATTGTTATTTTCATTTATTTTTACTATTTCGTGGTCATAATATTTGTTTTCTAGCTTGTGTCCTGTTTCGTTTTTTAGTAATAATTTTGGCCCAATTTTAATTCTGAAACTCTACTGTCTTTTGTCATACCTTGTTTTTGTATTTCTTTGTGCTTTTTAGCATTATGCTAGCTCTATGTTGTGCCAACTGCAACTTGTATTTTATTTCTTTTCGTAATCTTCAAGATTGTATGTTGGGTCAATTAAAAGGGAATTTTTGTGGTGTCTTTCCATAATAGTTAGGAGTGACAAGAGGCATGGATTGAGGAGTGACAGTTATAGCTTTACGTGAAGTACTGCATCCAATCATCCCAATCGTCTTTTTATTGAAATATAAGATCGAATGTATTCATTAAATGTTCTGTGGTTTCTTTCTATTGTCCCTAATGTTTGATGGTGGTGAGCAGTCGAATTTAATTTTATGATTTTAAAGTTTTTACATAGTTCTTTGATAAGATTGAATTCATGTATCTGTTCCCATGTTTGAAACAAGGGTACGCAAGGGTCCAAATAAAAGAATGCATTTATCAAATATTGCTTTAGCTACCGCTTTAGCGCTTGTGAGGAGTTATTCCTCACAAGCCGGCAACCAAGGGTTAATTGCGGCGAATTCGGGAAAGCTCTCTCTGGGAGAGCACGAGAACGAGCGGTAGAGGGGGAGACGGGTGGAGAGTTGGAGAGGGCCGGCCAGAGAGCCAAAGGCCCCACAGCAGAGCAGCCAACTGGAGAACGGAGGCGAGCTGCGATGGATGGCAAGGGCCAGCGCAACGGGATCGAGGCCCCGTTACAACGACAACAGCAGAAGGCCCCGGCACAGCACAACCAACGGGGCAGAATAAGCGACAGGCCCTGCTTGGAGACACACAGGCCCTGCTTGACGCAGGCCCTGCTTGAAGCAGCGAACAAATCGCAGCTGCTATAAGAGGAGTAGCTGCTCAAAAGACGACACAGTCGATGAGATACGCGGACGGAGATAAGTCGAGGTGTAAACACAAGTGTGAGCAAAAGTGAACGCGGAGAGGAAAAGCGACCGAATATTGCAGAAGTCGAAGCGAGTGCTCGACGATTATTCGCAAGAGGGTCAGCGGAAGCAAGTGGAAGTGCGAGGCATCCTGCGAAAGGTCGGAGCGAAGGCACGACGAGAGCAGTGAGGAGAGCACTTGGTAACTTACAGTCCTTGGTGTTGTTCGGGAGCAAAACACAAGTGGGCCGGTAGCATATGACCTGAAGTGTAACCGTGAATTGTGAACTAAGTTAAACATACATTTAAGTGTGAAACCCAACCCAAATATATAGACTAAAGTACATTTAAAACGTTGTCTACTTATTTCTGGCAATTCTCCACAAATATAAATTTGTTGAGCGATCCCCGAGCACCTGAGCTAA
>JAEIFU010004313.1:0-16607 GCA_018904235.1 Lordiphosa stackelbergi | reverse complement strand
TCGGGTTGTCTCTTTTTCGCTTGTCCATACGGGGTTTTCTTTATTTTCTATCTGTCAGTATGGTCAATTTATTTACAGTCTCTGGCAAAGGCCATCTTTCTGAGAATTCACAACTCTTACCAATTTCAATCAATCCAATTCGGAAACGAAATCAGGCCTTATAAAAATGCTGGATCGTTGCAAAGTTCTTGCAGTTTCGCCTTTCAATTCAATTCAAAACTTTTTCACAAATCGAACAAAAAATTACTTTAAATTTACATTTTTTCGATCTTTATCGTAAATAAGACTGGACCTTTCTAGTAGTGTTGTGATAACATCGATATTGAGCACTATCGATAGTTTGAACATCGATAGTATTCCTCTACTATCGATAGTACTATCGAAAAAATTTGCTTTTAAATAAATGAACAACAAATTAACAACCACAAAAATCAAATATTTTTATTTCCATATTATCCAAGGAATTGCCAAGAAAAAAAGGTAATTCATGACAAATTAAGACATTTTTACTCTTACTTTGTTACAATATTAAGTTTGCTCCGATACATCGATTGTTTGCCAAATACAAAATCATAGATAGTATCGATAGTGCTATCGATGTTTTTACAACACTACTTTCTAGTATGAAAATGGCTGAAGACCCTGTTTTCATTACAGCTGCCTTATAAAATTTTAAAATTTTTAAAATTACTGATTATACCTGTTACTGATTGAACAGGGATGTTCATGAAACAGCTGTACGATCAACCAACCTATTTTGTGGTGTGTTCCTGTTTAAAGTTATGTCCAACAAAACGTGACCTCAAGCCGGCCAAAAATTTGAATGTTTGATTTTATTTAAATAATATGAAAAACGGTTTCCATGCTCTACTGTATACTTCCACTTCTTATCATTATCTTGTTTTTGCAGCAGGTGCACTAACCTGTTTCGGTACTATGCATCTCAATTACACTTGCCACCAAAAAACTTGCACCACTGTGCAAAGTATGAACGCAGCTGCGGCAGCCGCAAACAATTAACTTTGGCAACAAACGAGTACTACAACAATAACAATAACAACAACAAGAGCAGCGAGCGTAATAAGCAAGTGCCGACGACGTTAGCTTAGACTTGGCACAGTGGAACCTTTTGGCACTTAAGTATTTAAACTGACTTAGGAAAGAAATTTTGATAATTTTAAAGCTTAGTACTCAGAGAAACTAAATCTTCCGCTAGCGGAATTGACAACTTATTCCGATGGGTGGGCCAGCGTACGGTGCAGTGTGACTGTTCAACGCCAAAATACCACCCTTCATCAAAATACCACCAAATGTGAAACGGTCACACTGCGCTGATTTGCTTGCATTTGAATTTAGTTAATTGTTTTTGCAAATATTTAGGGATTTGTGGAGGATATATGGAATGTTGAAGTCATGGGCAATGCAAAATCTTACCATTGGTTTCAAATTATGCCAATCGACGATTTTTGTCGAGCTTTTGCTGCTGACATTCCGACGGGTGGGTGTCGGAAAAATTACAAACAATTTTTTCTGCTACCACCCCATCGGAATTGAATCAGCTGTTTGTGCCTGTCAAGTTAGCGGCACTACGAGATTTCCGATGGGTATGAACGGAAATTTTAGTTTGTCTGAGTTCGACCGAGCGTAGGAGGCCTGTCGGAATTTTACGAAAGCTTTCCGACACCCTTTTTATACTCTGTACCGAAGGTACATAGAGTATATTAAGTTTGTGCAAAAGTATGTAACAGGGAGAAGGAATCATTTCCGACCCTATAAAGTATATATATTCTTGATCAGCATCAACAGCCGAGTCGATATAGCCAGGTCCGTCTGTCCGTCCGTCTGTCCGTCCGTCCGTATGAACAAACAGATCTCAGAGATGGTAAGAGATAGAGGTTTGGCATGTATGGGACAAATGCTTCTTATACTTGCAGGCAGATCAAGTTTATTTTCAATTTTTGCCACGCCCCCTGCCGCCCCCGCAATTTTGAAAAAACGTCATATCTCCCACAGTTTTGTAGATAGATGATTTGTACCTTCTAGAGATAATTAGTCATTAGCAATATGTATCGATTTGCTGAAGAAATGATAAAGATCGGATGAGCGGTTCTCAAGTTATGATCAAATATGTGAATAACCGCCCTCCCCCGCGAGAGAGAGAGAGAGAGAGAAGGGTAGACACAGAAACTTAGAGATGCGCGCAGCAGCAGCACTGCACTGTACCTACTCTAGGTACAGAGTATAAATATAGTCGGGCTTGACCGACTTTCTCACTTGTTTTTATATGGAGTTGACACCCAGCTAAATCGATTTAGTTTGTCTGAGTACTAAGCTTAAAGATTTCAAAAAAGAAAACAAAAAGCAAGTGGTGGAAATTTTAATCGTTTCAACAATTCTGATTGTAGGACTAGAACAGTTTGGCATTAATATTGGAAAATGAAGTACTACAGTATTCTGTACTGTATTACTTTTAGAAAGGACTGTTAACAGTATTCTGCCAGTGAAGGTTTAAGGTTGAAATGTTCTTTGTCCAAAAACGCGTTTTATTTAGTTAAAGTACATATTCTGTTTATTAATTTAGACATCCTACACCCAAAAAAAATTGTATTAATATCAATTTGATAATAAGGAGTATCAAATTGATATTTTGGGTATTAAATAGTTCCTTGGAATATTAATTTGAAACTAAAACATTTTCAATAACAACTAACGAACTTAACGTCTTTAATGCATTTTAGACTCCATTGCGGCATTAAAGGCCAATAGCCTCAACTATTTCACATATTTAACTTCCACTTATCCACCACACCCACTGTGCAGTGGTGCGACTGCGTCTTGCGGGCGCTGCGCCTGCGCACATAAACAAATTCTCAACTCTTCGGCATTGTTTTTGTTTTGCCTCTGCCGCCGCTGCTGCTGCTGCTGCTTTTTAGTTTTTGTTTTCTTGAAAGCAAAAATTAAAAAACCAACAACAACCGCCCGTCGCAGCAGCAGCAGCAGCACGTAGAAGTAAAAAAAAAACCAAATCCCAATCCCTGGCAAAACACGCCAACCCAGCGCGACTTTGTTGCTGCGGTTTTCAGTTGCCAGCGCGATTTTGAATGAGTTGTACGCGCGCGAGTTTCGAGATTCCAAAAAAAATAAATAAAAAAGTAAAACTAAAACCAAAAAGCCGAGATTAACGTGCGTGCGTGCGTGTTTGTCCCCGCAGCAACTCCCCTTGCCCCATCCCAGTTGCAAGTGTTCAGTTGTAGATATTTTTTTTTTATAAAAAAATTATATCAATTTTTTTTTATGTGCCGCCAAATGAAAATTGTGTGCAATAAGCGGCGAATGCAGGCCAACAACAACAACAACAACTGGTAAGACGCCTTCAAGTATTTCCAAAACCTGGCATCGGCATCCAAGACGCGCGCACTCTTAGCCCAGGTTCAAGTGTAACCAGTTTCCAGGTCTCCAATATTTCAAGTTCCACACGGGACGGTAATTCAAACGACGTGAATCTTGTTCTTAACTGCTGCTTTGGGGAATACCCTGTACACTGGCAAGCAGAAGAAATAAAGGTGTGTCCATGAATCTCTTGGCAAAGATAAGCAATTAAAAGAATGGAAGAGGCAAATCTCTAAATCTTCTTTTTTGGGACAAAATGTAATTTATTTTGTTTGCTGATTGAGAATAACGTGTCCGAGCTGGCTAAGAGCCCAACGCTGAACCAGAAATTAATTAGCTCGCTTAACGAGGATCCCGGCATAGCTTAACCTTTGGGAAGGTATTTTTTGGATCGGCATTGGTAGCAGAGAAGTCGGCAGAGATTTACACGGTATAGCAAATTTCATGAAGTTTTTCAATAAGCTCTAGCTTGTAGAAAAGAGGAATAGTGGTGACGCTTACCCCTCTAGACCTCTTTCCTACAAACGAAAGAATTTTAAAAACTTTATGAAGTTTGCTTCACCGTGTAAATCCCGACTTAGTAATATAAGCTTTTAAAAACTCTCTGCCGTTTTTTGGTATTTATATACTGTTATTTTCTTAGCTGCCACTGACAACTTTCTCTGCTCACTTTGCCGACCACTGCTCTACAAACAATATTTGCTATATCTACATAAGGAAATTATCACAGTCATTAGGACTGGGTGAACCATAAGTGTTTACTGATCTTGGGATTTAGCCCAAAGTAGATGAAGCAGTCGTCTGCTTCTAAAGTCTTCATTGTTGTGGAAGATCAGCGCTGGGATTTTGTGGCATTTTTGGCGAAAATTGGAAAAATTAAAGTTAATCAATACCAGTATTTTCAACAAGACAGTGAAGTTCAGCTACAATTTCTTTTTTTTTTGACTTGATGTAGCATCAGCTAACAAGATTCAAATAGCGTTTATACATCGAAACGTTGGAAATTGTAGAAGTTATAGCATTTATCTATAAAATGAGCAATTTCAGTTTTACGGTTCAATGGTATTAAAAATGTCTATGGTCCATTTTGTTTCGCCGTTTGTCCGATGCGCTTAATTGAATTTTTTGAAAAGCCTTTAGAGTTCACAACAAATTTGACAATAAAATGATCTATAACGCTTAAGATAATTTTATTAGCTTTAATATCGGACAAAACTTCAAAATTATTGATATTTGAGATATTTGAAATTAAGCGAGAGGTCCTTTTTCAAAAATGCGAAAAAACCGTAATTTTTGACTATCTCAAAATCAGTTCTACTGAGAAATTTATAAGCTCCATATTGATTCAGCGCGTGATTTTACATAAGGAGTGACATCAAATTGTAGAGGATTAGAAAAATTTAATAAGTTAAACTTGTGTTATTAACATCAATTTCCTTCCTACTGAAAAACTTTTAAACAAAAACGTTATTTCTTATCGGGCCCTATTCAGTACCTTCTTGGGGGACAGAACACACGGCATGGCATCTTAACTCGCTGCTCCACCGGCAGCAGTATAAGAATTCAGCTGGCAGAAATTTCGACGGTGCAATGCCTCAACTGTGCCTTAGAACGACGGGGTCGTGGTACGAGTCACAGAAGGGGCTTTCAGTTTTTTTGGTTATTTTTCTAACAAAATAAAGAAAAAGATGATAAATCTTGTCAATAAGATTTCTAACCTTATTTCAAAATTTTCCAATCTTGTTTTTATAAGATTGCAAGATTCTCGAAAAACAGATTTTCAATCTAGCTTTTAGATTGTTTTTTTTTCTCATTGTATAGACTTTGTATTCCAAGTTAGAAAGCAGGAATTTTAGTAGTCGCAATAATTTACACTACTCTACAGTGTATCAAGTAGTTGGAAGTACCATTTTGATTGAAGTTTTTGATGATATTTTTTAATGTGAGTTGAATTTCTTAAAATGAAGACAAATCTTTGCAATAAGTTTATAAGAGATAAGACAAAAATAGCAGACTCTTGGAAAATTCCGCAATAGTTAAATTCGAAATAAACGTAAAAATAATGATTTTCATATTGGGTCCAAATAAAAACCATTATAGGATATTTTTTCATGTTTTAGACATAAACCCCTTTTCCGAACGTATTCAAAACTTAAAAATATTTTTGTCATTTGTTCACAAATATGTTAATCTTCAATGTTGCATACGAAAAATACTGACTTAACAGAATTCTGTTTGTATAGTAATTGTAAGAGTAAAGCTTACGCTAACGAATGATTCTGAAAAACTAATAGCATACTTTCCCGTTGGGATTTTCAATTGCATATAATTAATTGGAAAAATAGTTTTGAACAAATAATTTTAATGGAACTTAATCATTAGGGGTATGTACTAGTAGTTTGTAGAAACTAATCGTGGTATCCCCATAATTGACTTATTGCACCTTATAGATAAGGGAGCAAAACACACATGCTTATTTGGGCGTTGCGTGTCTGTGTTTAGCCACGCGAGAGCGCGCTCACTTAGCGTTTCTGTGCTGCTGTTAAAGAGAGCAGTATAAGCTCGTATACTGTCGCTGCCGCAGAGCGTCTTTGTATACACAGTAAAAAAGAACGTGTCGGACTCTGCATCTTGTAGACTTGTAAATCAGTACTCAATACTCAATACACCAGTACTCAATACTCAGTACTCAATACTCAGTACTCAATACTCAGTACTCAGTACTCAATACTCAGTACTCAATACTCAGTACTCAATACTCAGTACTCAATACTCTGTATTCCATACTGAGTACTCGATAATTAGTACTTCATACTCAGTACTCAATACTCAGTACTCGATAGCGAGTACTCTACACTCTGTACTCGATACTTAGTGTTCGACTATATACTCAATGCTTATTAGTCCAAACTTAGTACATCATACTCAGCTCTCGACACATTGTACTCATTACTCTATACACAGTTCTCAATACTTATTACTTGATACTCAGAATTCTAACCACAGTACTTTTTACTCAAAACTTTATACAGAACTTGATCAGAACTAAATACTCAGTAGTCCAAACTCAATACTCAATAGTTAGTACTCTACACTAAGTACTTGTTGCTCAGAACTATACAATAAGTACTCGATACTCAGTACTCAGAACTCAATACTGAGTACTCAGTAGCCAGTAATAAATGCTCAGTACCCCATTCTCATTATTTAAAACTCAGTACTCAAAAGTCAGTACTCTACACTAAGTGTACTCAATACTCAGTACTCTATACTCAGTACTCCATACTCAGTACTCTATACTCAGTACTCATACTCAGTACTCTATACTCAGTACTCCATACTCAGTACTCAATACTCAGTACATGATAATCAGTACCCTATACTCAGTACTTCAAATTCAGTTCTCCATAGTCAGAAAGTACTCGATAATTAGTAATTAGTTTTAGTAAGATTCAGTACTCCATACTCAGTATTAAAAGCACACACGCCGAGAGATTGAGAGAAGCTTGGCTTGGCCCTTTGGGGCTGTATAGCCAATTTTAGTTTTCAGTAATCAATACTGGAAAAAGTTCATCTTTAGTCCCCCAGTCGAACGTCCGTTAAAGAGTTTCCCCCTAAAAAAGATGTTAAAATTCGAGTATCCTAAATATTTCCCAGGGTATTTCTTAGTCCATTTGCAGTCTTATCAATTCATTTGAATATTCTGTTCTTTTGAATGCTTTTGCGGTTTAGTGTTTATCATTATTATGATGATTGTGTTTTCTTGTTTTAAGCTCTTAACATTTATTATGTGTCTGTCTGTCCAACAAGACAAAAAAAAAAAAAAAAAAAAACAACAAAACATCTTCGGCTTAAATGTCAGGCTTTTGTGTGGTGGAAGCTGTCTGCTTACATGGAAACAACTTGTTGTTCTGGCGCTCTCTCACTTACTCACGCAAATTCTCTTTCTTGTTGCAGAACTCTAACTGTACATCGACTAGGCAACGGTCAGCAGCAAGTGGAACGAGTAGGAAACAAATTGAAATTAGATATTGCCGGCGTATCAAATCACCAAATGCTCTAAGAACTATGGCAACAACAACAACAACAACAGCAGCATCAGGTAACATGCTGGAGTTGGCTCAAAGCCAAAGGCCGTTGCGCGGTATTTCAATAATCATTGAATCTGCCGAACCACCAGCAACAACAGCAACAACAGTCGACAACAGCAACAACAACAACAATGCTGAAATGTCGCTCAAGTCTCAGGCTGCAGTCAGGTTGCTGGCATTTGGCGACGCAGATGATTTGGAAACTAGTTACCCAACAACAACCACAACAGAAGCCAAAATGTATCCACAGTTATTGCTGCGCATAGGCCAATCGGAGGATCAGGGAGAAATTGCTGAAGCGCCAGCAGCAGCAGCCACCACAGCAACCACAACGATTATCAGCTGCAATGCTGGGACTGATGAAGTTAGAAACGTGTTGCCAGCTGAGTTGGAGGCTCTAGCCTCGACTGCAACAATCAAGAGTGGTGAAATGTGTGAGAGCTCTCTCACACCGCAAGATGTTGTTGTCGTAGCAGCAGCAGCAGCAGCAACTGCCACACACGACAGTCTAACGAGTGCAGTGACCGAATCAGTTGCCAGCTGCACGCCACAGCACACGGTCAAGATTCAGATAGCCAACGGTCAAGATTCAAGTAGCCCGCGTCGGCTAGGCAAACAGATCAGTGTGGTCAAATTGAATGACAGCGACAGCAACATGGTACAACAGCAACAGCAGCAGCAGCAGCAGCCACCTCCCACTTCTGCCTCACCCACTTCGGGCTATCAGCTGTGCTATTTGGTATCCAGCGGTCAGTATTCACCTTGCGAAACGCTGGATAGCGGCACGGGGAGTGATCTGGAGAGCATCAAATCACCCACCACCGAAGTGAGCAATGTACCCAAACTGGAGCTGCATTTGAAAACCACACGCATACGCGTCAATTCCAATTCCAATTCGAACAAAATCACCGAATCAAATCTGCGTGCCTATAGCCTAACGGACAGCGAGGAGTGCTGCGATGAGAGCAGCAGTTCCTCCCTCAGTTGTGATTCCCTGCACTCCAGCTCGCATGTGGAGTCACCACTGCCGCCACCGCCCACCAAAATCGATGGCCGTCCTTTGCAATACGAGGCGGATCAATACTACAATTTTCATGTCAACGAGCATGCCAATTTTCGTAGTTTTGCCCGAGCCGATCCAACCACCATCTCCTCGGCATCGGCTTCACCGGAATATGACGAGGATGAGTCCCAGTTACATCGATTTCCCGGCTCCGATGAGGATAATTTTGCCGGCTATCGGGATGTTAGGAACTCAACCACATCGACCATAAGATCCGCCAAGGGTACGGTACGCGGTGTCAAGAATCGTGTGCGCAATGGAGTAGCCACCTTCTTGCAGCTGCAACAGCCCAGTGTGAAGGTAAGTGGAAAATTAAGTGTTTAGGTCTTATGGTCTAGTTATAGACAAACAAAATGTAATTCAAGAACCTTTGACTCAAGATGAACAAAAACTTTGTAAAAAGCAGCGTACAAATGGTTTTTAGAACAATGTTTTCACTTTAAGAATAATATTTCTTTATTTAGAACAGTTGTCTTTACTTAATTTAAGAATATTTCGATCTTGTTTTAAGATGATGGCAACTTACTTTCTGAACAGATTTCTCCCTCTCTGCCTTATAATAAACACTTGCTGGGTTCTTAAAGTTTGGTCTGCCATAAAAAAGTTTATGCACAAAGAGAAAAAATCAAGTATTTCGAGCTTGAACTCAGTATTTCCGAACTTGATAGTGAAATACTGAAACCAAGT
Source organism: Lordiphosa stackelbergi (assembly GCA_018904235.1). Lineage (NCBI taxonomy): Eukaryota > Metazoa > Arthropoda > Insecta > Diptera > Drosophilidae > Lordiphosa > Lordiphosa stackelbergi. Next base: position 7,376 of record JAEIFU010004313.1, on the reverse strand, counting down.
ATTCCAAACTTATACCAAGTTCGAACCCATATCTCACTTCATAATTGTTAGATAGAGTCATGCAAGATACGAATCGAAAGCTTATTAAGCTGTCAATAATCGCGTAGAACATTGTTTTCAAATCGGCTTAGTAGTTTGAATTCAACGACGAAGTATATTTCAATAAATCGATTTTTTGCTCGAAAATGCAAAATTTAAACGCATAGGAAAAAAATAAAAAAATCCAAATAAATTATTTTTATTTTTTTCTACTTAAAAATCGCACTTCTACGAAGAAAACCAGATAACGATTATTAAAATCTATGAACAAACACTGGAGCTGTGAGCAATTTAGTGCAAAATAATATGGAATATTCGTGATTATTTAAAAATAAATTTTCGTTTACTTCGACTTTTGTTCCGTTCTTGATTATTATTTTTGTTCTGGTGAATTTTGTTCATGAATTGACTAAAAGACGAAAAAAAATACATATTTATTTTTTGTGAACTCAAAATACTCAAATGTTACTGTTAGTTTCTCTACTCAATTTGATCCATCTACGGTACGTGTGACACGATATTTAATACCAATACCTTATTTTGTTCGCAGAAGTACGGATCTTTATTAGAAAAAATAAAAATAGTTTTTTTTTATTTATTTTTTTTTCCAGGCGTTCAAAAATGAAATTTCTCGCATTTTCGAGCAAAAAATCGATTTTTTTGGAAATTGTTTTGGTTATTGTACAACTAAGCCGATTTTTTGAAATCGATTTTTACGATCAATATTCCAAGCTATACTAAAAATATTTCAGTTGAAATGGGTAATTATACCCGTTACTCGTAGAGTAAAAATGGTATACTAAAGTCGTGCAAATGTATGTAACAGGCAGAAGGAATCATTTCCGACCATATAAAGTATATATGTTCCTGATCAGCATCAACAGCCGAGTCGATTTAGCCTTGTCCGTCTGTCCGTCCGTCCGTCCGTCGTCTGTCTGTATGAACACCTAGATCTCAGAGATGGTAAGAGATAGAGGTTTGACATGTATGGGACAAATGCTTCTTTTATCTGCACGCAGATTAAGTTTGTTTCAAATTTTGACCACGCCCCCTCCCGCCCCCGCAATTTGGATAAAACGTTATATCTCCTACAGTTTTAAAGATTGACGATTCGTACCTTCTAGGGATAGTTAGTAATTAGCAAAATGAATCGATTTGCCGAAGAAATGATAAAAATCGGATTATTGGTTCTCAAGTTATGAGCAAAAAAGTGAACCAAGCCCCCTCCCGCTACCACCCCTCCCACCCTAAAAAAAGTTGCATACTTTTCGGATGGTCACACTAAGGAACGCAGGAACACTGTTAAACATGTTTTTTCATGAGTAACGGGTATATCGAAGTCGGTTAGAGCCGACTTTAACTTACGCTCTCGTTTATTTTTGTAAACTAGTACACTGTGGAACACTCAAAATAGCCTGGGACGGGGCCAATAAATTGTGAAACTAGAGGCATCAGGTAGCAACACCTCATACCCAGTTTTTCTTCAGCACGTCAAGTTCGCGTTTAATGGGCACATTTATACTAGCAACACACAACTACAACGATTGTTGCTGGTTAAAAAAATATGAGAGCTAAAATTTTGGAAAATTCACCAAAGTTAGAGGGAGTCACCACAATTGTTTTACCAAATTCCCGTCTCCAATGGATACGCGGTTAGTACCCCGCCCATTGAGGTCCAACTTAGAAAATCGGATTAATGGAAAATCACTCGATAGAATTGTGTAAGATTTTAAACATATTGAGATGCTGACCAATAAAATGAGTCCTCAAGAGATGGTAACATGCATCGAAAAACCGCGATAGTAGGTACCACATTTGACAGCACTCATTATCGAGTTCATATAAACCATAAACTAGACATAAAAATAGACCGAACTGCGTTTTCAGTTCTACCAACGAAGCCTTGGTTCGCGGTTTATAGGCATTTTTATACTGGCAATTGCCTTAGAATAACATTGACCATTTAGGTAAATCAAGCTTCACTAAAATTATGATATTAATCTTATAAGTAGAGTGCTTCATTACCAGCAGAAAAACAGATCATGTCATTAAAATACTTAAATTCAAGGCATCTTAACGTATAGCGGTTTGTCCACCAAAGACATTTTGAAACAAAATTTTACTTTTTCCTAGTGCAAATGACGAATTTTATTCATATAATTTTATGCATAATTTTCGAGACGCCCTTGATACCCAAGTAGTCAATGTTGTTCTGAGGCAATTGCTTGTGCAAAGATACCCATAGCCCGCGAGCTAAAGGCTTCGATGGTGAATCTAAAAACGCATTTCGGTCTATTTTAATCTTTAGTTTATGGTTTATATGAACTCGATAATGAGTGCTGTCAAATGTGGTACCTACTATCGCGGTTTTCCACCATCTCTTAAGGAATATTTATTGGTCAGTATATCAATATATTTAAATTCTTAAAAAATTCTATCGAGTGGTTTTCCATTCATTCCATTTTCTAATTAGCCCTCTATGGGCGGGGTACTAACCGCTTGACCATTGGCGGCGGGAATTTGGAATAACAATTGTGGTGACTCCCTTTAACTTTGGTGAATTTTCCAAAAATTTTAGCTTTCATCTTTTTTAACCAGCAACAATCGTTGTAGTTGTGTGTTGCTAGTATAAATGTGCCCATTAAACGACGAACTTGTACGTGCTGAAGAAAACTGGGTATCAGGTTGCGACCTGATGCCTCTAGTTTCAGCAATTTATTGGTCCTTCCCGGATATGAATAAACGCTGAGTTGGGAGACGTTATTAGTTAAAAAACAAAAAAGGTTTTTTCCACTAAAACCATGCTCCATGCCATAAATTTTTTGAAAGACCTAAATCAGGCGGTTCTCTTACATGGCCCCCACAAAGCCCTTATCTGAATATCATTGAAAACGTTTGGGCTTTTGATAAAAACAAGAGGACCATTGATAAATATCGAAAACGCGAAGGAGCCATTGCTGAAATTAAGGACATTTGGTCCAAATTGACCATAGAATTTGCACAAACTTTGGTAAGATCAATACCCGACAGGCTGCAAGCTGTCATTGATGCCAAATTTGGTATAACTAAATATTAGTTATGTTTTTTTAATATTATTAAGAAAGTTTTTTTGTTACCATTGAATATTTAACTTGAATAAATAAAATTTAGTTGTGTGTAAATACTTTTGATAACTGATAAGCATCAGTTCACAGGCGTATATTTTTGTCGTATGAACAGTTATTTTCTTAAATTCTCTTTAATTTAGCTCTACATTGATTAGACTTTGCAAAAACAACAACCTCCCCCCCCTTCGCCGCCGTATGTGAAGCATGCACAAAAATTTACCATGTGTACATACTTTTGACTAGGTCTGTAGTTGTCCTAGTTGTCCGATTCTTATAAAACATGTTGGGATTGTGTAAAAGCATATAAAACTTATATAAACGAGCTATAAATTGAAAACAAAAAAGTTTTTCTAAAACTAGTTTTTCGACCGATCGTTCTTATGGCAGCTCCCGACAAATGTGCAGCGTATTTGTACCTAAAGACTTTGTGCAAACGTTTGGTTAAGATATCTTTAAGACTGACGGAGGAGATAGCATAGAAGCAGACGGACGGACAGACGAACGGACAGACCGACGGACAGACAGACTGACAAACGTACATACATTGCTATATCAACTCGGCTCGTCATGCTGATCCCTAATATTATATATACTTTATGTGATTGGAGATGCTTCCTTCTGTGCGTTACAAACATCTGTACAATTTTAATTTAGCCTCTGAAAGGGTATAACAAATTAGTTCGAATAGTTGCTTAAAATAAGTACGTGCATACTTGATCCAAGTAATATTACAACTTGAAACAAGTATTCACAAAGTAAAGAAATGAGTCCCGCCGCTTATTGAAATGGTGGTAATGGGTGAGGAAGAGGGGCAGGCCTAATGTTTAGAGCTTATAAAAACTCGATTAAAGCTGTTCTTTATAATATCTGTTTTTTTATTACATCACATTGTCTCGGACTCGAATGCACACTGTTTTTTATTGGCCTTTTTTGGCATTTTTTTTGCAGAATTCAAAATTAACTTTTTTTTAATATTCACTTAGATTAAATATTCATTCAGATTAGATATTAACTTAAACTTAAGAAAAGGTTGTGATTTCGCAGTTAGCAGCAAATAGAATCTTCTGCGAGCTTTTGGCTAGTTAAAATGTAAGCTAAATGAATATTTGGCTTATTAAGTTTTGACCTAAAGTTGCATTTTCCTGAACTGTGTAATAAAATATATGCAAACTCCAGTTCGAATCATTTTCAATATAATATTTAATGAGCATAACTTCTGAAAAAAGGCACTTAACATTTAGACAATTGGTTAAAATTATCTTGAAGTCGAGAGAGTCTGACGTGAGGAGAGTCAGATTTTTGGCCCTTATATGATTCTCAGAAATCTTGCACGTACGTTCACACTATAGATTAGAGATGAGTTTGTGATTCACAGTATGACTGCATATTTAAAGTAAGATTGAGGGATATTTGCAATCACATACAAAATACCAAATAAAAGTATAACCACCAAAGTCCAATTTTGAAAGTAACAATTCCAGGCTTCCGGATATTTAAGGGAAATGAAATAATAAGTAGATCAACAGGATGTTCCATCTAGTGTTTGGAATTTGAACCATTCATAATTTGACTTTAAAAACGTCAAATGTCATTCGGAAAGCGACTAATATTTAGTAAAAACTTTAAAAGTTGGGAAATTAAAAAATTAAAAACATATTTCCAAAGTGGTGAGTCCTCGACTCGAACAACATTTAACAAAAAAAACTCAATTTGTAGATCAATTCGTGAAGCGAGTTAAAGGTAAAATTGCCTATACAGCCCCTCAAAGGGGCCAAGCCAAGCTTCTCACATTCTCTTGGCGTGTGTGCTTTAAATTTGTTCGCACAAGAGAAAGGGACCTACAGTTTAACGCCGAATTCGAACGGCAAAGTTTAAGAATTTGCTTTTCATTTCTAGTTACTTCACAGCTGGCGCCAATAGCTGGGTGAAGGTAACCGTATGTGTAAAAGCTAATTTCTAAAGAAAGAAAAAAACTTTTTTATTTGATGTTCCAACGGGAGCGGGATCGGGGGAACCCACGTCCTCCCGCCCAGCAGTCCAGCACACTAATCGCTGGGCCACACGCGGCCACAAACTGGAATGTGTATCTTAATTTATAAGAATTTTACATTCTAAATTGCAGGTCTCTGAGATCATATCGCTCACTTACTTTAAGACTGGCATATTGCGAAAAAAAAGAGTGGGTGTCATGGGACGCTTGGTGAGAGCAAAGCTCTTTACGACAATAAATCCGATTGTAAATTTTAGCACTGGTAAAATTTAGTACTCAATCTTGAAATAGCATAAAATAGAACTCATTTTCAACAAATTTTGGACTTTAAGAAATAAGTCACTGTCAAGTCACTGTTAAGACACTGCCAAGTCAGTGTTAAGTCACTGTCAAGTCACTGTCAAACAATCATAATTTATCACTCTGAATTCACAACTTGACCGCATGGCAGCCACTCTTTTCCACTCCCACTTCCCCCGACTACCCCTCGCTGCTACGGCAAATGGTAATTGCGGCTGATTTTGGAAATACACAATGCAAACACACAGGCATAATTGTTCTAGCTTTAGTTCTAGCTTTAGTCCCCCAGTCGAACATCCGTAAAAAAGCTTATATTTCTTTTTTGAGTTATGGCAGTCTTAAGTAAGCGTATATGTCCTCATATCGACTCGACAAACCAGCTAAACAAGAAATTAAATACTTTATAGAGTCGGAATTGGTTTTCTTCTGCTTATCACATAAATTTGCATATAATTTGTATAATTCTAAAACAGTTCCAAGAGTATTTGAACTTAACTGGCAAATGCAAAGAGTTGATGAATGAACTCATTCTGTCATCTAAATGTCATTCATTGCGAAAGTTTCTCAACAATTTGTTGTTTGACTTTGGTGTTTAACTTTGGGTCTAGTTGAGTGGCGTGGGCCTTAGTTTGGGTCGACGACTTCCACACCCACACACACGCACTCACATGTGGAGTTACTAACAATGCACTTCACATTGCACTCAGACAGCATTATGCAAGTCGCAAGTGGAGGCATCCGCCCGCGCCTCCCAAAATTTGTTTGTTCACGTTTCTTTTTTGTTTTTAATATTATTTTATTAAGTTTTTTTTTCGTAGTGTGAAAGTAATCGTGTGGCTGGCGGATGATTCACAAAAATTGATTCACGCAGCGAGAAATTTTGTGTTTTTACTCGCTGATTGAGCTCGGGGACTAAGCGAAGCGAAAAGACAATTAACACCTTTGGCTGCAGAATGTCTTAATTTACCGTTAAGTGGCTTAATATGTCACATACTACGCCCCATTTTTGACGTAGAAAGCCTTCGAGGGCGCCTCTCGATATGGGCAACATTAAGAGAGTTGAAGAAAGTTTTGTCGCTCTCGGGCGGAAGTACATGTAGATAGATAGATAGTTGGATAGATACTTTAGCCAAATGTCAGCTCAAAAACTAATTGCAGTTTCTTTTTTTTTTTTGTTTGTTTTGAAAGTTCTTAATGGGTCTTGACCCATTTAACAACAATCGGATTGACCAACAAAGCAGCACGAATTGCAGCGTTATTGAGCCTGCATTATCCATGCAAGGTATACAAATTGTGTCCAGTCATCATACGTATTGTGAGTGTGGCTGAGGCTATCTGATTCAGTTGGCTACGCTTGTTGTTACCACTCTTAAAGCTGAGCGAAATCAATTTTCACACATGTGTGTGTTTGTGAGGCCGTTCCAGATGTTTTACTTTGACCCTGAAATTAAAGAAAAACATTTCATTTTATTATTAAATGGATGACTTTACGTATCAAAGTACCAAAGTAGACGGAGTGCACATCTGTTCAAAAACTAAAGCTGTCTTAAACTCAAAATAAGAAAGAAACTTTCTCATTTATTTTGTGCATGAGGAAAACTATAAGTATCATCTTAGACGATAGGTATTTAGCCATTTCATTTTATTCGTTTTGAGTGCAAACGGTTTTAAGTTCGATTCCCAAACATAGACTGAGAATTAAATTTATTTTTTATTCTTAGATTTTCCTAAGATTATCTGAGAGGTAAAGATTTGACATTTATGGGACATGCAGTTGTCTTCGTTTCGCAACTCTCGAATTGTGCGCCATCTTGCAAAGCGCTGAATTAGCCACAGCAGCATTGTGGCGTGGCACATGTCCTGTCTAAAGAGTTACATTTTTATTTGCAACTGTGAAGAATGAAAGTTTGGTATAAGAAAATGGAAAACTAAAATCTTGT
>JAEIFU010004312.1:0-16611 GCA_018904235.1 Lordiphosa stackelbergi | reverse complement strand
TAAATTTAGTTTTTTTGAAGGAAGTTAAGATTGACATTAGTAGGGCTTCCACCATTTAATATTATAGACATGCTGAAGCTCCAAAAACAAATTCCTAATAAGAGTTTTCAAAATGCAACTTTAAATGATTCAACGTTGGACTGCGAAGAAGAGAATAAATATTAATAAGAACGACATCGTCAATGTTTCGACATCGACAAACGTTTTCAAATTTTGGAAATGTGAAAATTGCCAGGAATTTAAAAATATTGTCCTGACTTTACTTACTGTTACAGCAACTCAGGTATCAGTTGAACGGGCCTTTTCAACACTTAAATTTGATCTTAATGATCTGAGAGCTAGTATAGATGAACAGCTCCAAGAAGATATAATGCTTTTTAGCTTAAACTAAGCAGTTCTCAAATGTTGTAAGTGTCAGCGACTGAATTTGACAACTAAAATTACATTATTAAAGTATAGAATATTACATAAAGAAATAAGTATTTTTAAATCGAAACTGTTCTTTTATATTCAAGCGAACCGAGGTTCGAACCAAAACCTTGGGTTCAGGGTTTCCAAGAACCGGTCCGCGAACCGAACCTTAGACTTACCCACGGGTTCGAACCCCCGGACCGAACCTTCTGCAAAATTTTAGAGGTTTGCAGCCTTGGTGTTGTATATCTTGAACATCGATAGAATTCCACTGCTATCGGCAGTACTCGATAGTAAAATTTGCATTTGAATAAATGAACAACAACAAAAACAAATGCTTTTATTTCCATATTATCCAGGGATTTGCAAATAAAGAATTTAAATAATATCATAGGTAATTCATGACTAATTAAGAAATGTTTACTCTTACTTTGTTACAATATAAAGTTTCGAATGAATCTATTTAGGGGATTTTTCATTTGGCAACTTTGAGTTGAGAGTAAAATTGTATTCCCATTCGAAATCCAGCATCATTCTATTATATTAAAATATGTGGCATACTTTTAAAATCACTGGAGGTAAATTTAAATATTAACAAGTAAGAGTGTTGCGGTCGAGTGCCCCGACAGCAAAATACCCTGTTCCAAGTAATGTGGTTCGTATAGCTTTGAACTCCTTTTATTTTAAAATTTATTTGAATAATTAGGGAGGCGCACTTGCATATCTTCGGTGTTTTTGCTCGGATCTTGTAGTGGTATACAGAATAGAATATATATTCAATCATTAGGTTCAAACTTAAAAATTTTTAGCTCTGACAGTTTTTCGCGGTTAGAAGGAGAAGGAGGAGGAATTTGCCAAATCTGAAGCAAACTTGATTTGGGTACGATATACAAATACATACATGCAAAAATTTGTGGCTCTACCTCTTATAGTCTCTGAGATTAACGCGTTCATACAGAGAGAGGACTGTTTTTCGCTGCTAAAAGATGAAGGAGGTGGAATTTTCCAAATCTGAAACCAACTTGATCTGGGTACAGTATACACCTTCAAACATGCAAAAATTGGTGGTTCCACCTCTAATAAGTCTGTGAGATCCACGCGTTTATACCATAGCTCGCAAATAACTCTCAACCCAATGTTCAGTTCGCTCTGCACATGTCACTGACCAAAAAACAAAAACAAAACGGGCTCGGGCTTCCCTCAACCGAATTTAATCAGCGATTTCGCTCACTGCTCGGTGGCCGTGGTTGAACACACAGCACCGATCGGTCTGAGAGCAACCCCATTCCAGGCCCAATTTAGTCAATCGCTCATCAAATGCGGTCTTCACGAAGACCGAATTTTAAAAAGGTTGTTTCATTCGGTTGCAGACTCAAGAGAGCGCCAGAGTTAAGCGTAAACAGAGAGCGAGTCAGCGTGAAAAGGAAAGAGAGAAGGCATATATTTTCGCACACATTCATATTTTTGTTGTTGTATGCTTACACAACGATGCATACATACAAAAAAAGACCTTTTGAATGCGTGAATTTTGGCAAAAGGGCCCGAGCCAGACCTGACAGAAAAATTTAAAAATAAATGTGTTTCTCTCCTCTCACAACCAAAGAGAGGCAGAGAGCGTAGTTGACGGTTGGGTCGGTACCTTTATTGAATGTGATCGAGCGAAAGCGGTCGTTTTCTGACACAGGCAAACGGGGGACCGTTTTATGCGACCTCTGGTTTATACAGATAGAAAGACAGTTTTTAGCTGATAAAAGATGGAGGAGGAGGAGTTTTCCAAATCTAAAACAAACTCGATGTGGGTACAGTATACACCTACATACATGCCAAAAATTGTGGCTCTATCTGTTACAGTCTCTGAGATCGACGCGTTCATACAGACAGACAGACGGACATGGCTTAATCGACTCGGCTGTTGATGCTGATCAAGAATATACAATATATACTTTATGGGGTCGGAGTTGCTTCCTTCTGGCTGTTACATACATTTGCACATGATCCCTTTTTCTCATTTTTAATGAGAACTGGGGTATAAAAAGAAATTGTTTTAGATCTAAAATTTTTATTTTTGTTTTGTTATTTAAGTAATGAATCTTTCTCATGTTGTTGCTGTTTTTGCAAATCTAGATGGATTTGTTGCGTTTCGTTTGCTCATGTTCAAGGCTAACCATCTAGATGGATTTCGTAGCAATGTACTTCATCCTCATTGATTTGAAAACAATGTACATGACAATTCATATTAAGTATTTTTATGAGTGCGCGCATATGGTCACACTTAAAAAATTTTGAAATAAAAAAACAACTGCTGCAAAAAACAGTTAAATCTGAATTGTTAATAATTAAACCAAAAATTGAAAATATTGTATGTGCCTTTGGTATACAAGACACCTGCAGACATTGCTGAAGATACAGATGCTCATACTAATTGCTCTAGGTCATTGCTTATGCTGAGTTCGCACAGGCAACTAATTTGGCTAAAATGTGATTCAAATTGCCTTGATTATTGATTTTACTGTATTTAAAACTTAAACTATGATTTCATATGCAATTAATTTGATCAAATTAGGCTGAAAAGTTCCCTAATTTGGCCTATATACCAAAATTTTCATCAAAATTTGTCTCAATTATTTGCCTGTGTGAACTTAGCTATAGTCCTTTTTCTTAATCTCCAACCATAGTTACAAGTGCTTGCGACAATAAATTTTCCTCCTCTGTGAAATGCTTGCTTTCTTTTTTTAAAATTGGCGCGCAAGGGACATATCAACAAACTAGCGAGTCCAATAGGGCTGTCAACTTACTTTTAGTGCCTTTTCAGACCTGCCGGTGTGACCGTAGTGCAAATGCCCAAATTCATAATCCATCTACATGAGACAACCGATTGCACAAAATCCACCTAGTTGCGAAATCTAGGTGGATTTCGATTTGAGCAAAAACAGGAACATGAGAAAACGGCCCTATATTGAAGAGATTAAACCCGTAACCGAAACCGTAACCTTGAACCGCTAAAAAGACTTGAAAATTTGTAAGCAAAAGCTGAACCTAAACCAAAATAAATTAATTTCTTACCCTATAACTTTTATAAACATAACCGGTTAGCAGTACCGGAACAGAAACAAATCGTTGGGCTAATTTCGGTTTTTAATCTACTATTAAAAATTTCGATACACAAAAAAAAGGGGGTTTTTATTATTTCGAATGTTGCTAATGGACAAGAAAAGAAACAAATCAGCTATAATTTTTAGGGATTAGTGCTATCACCAGCATAAACCAATCATCTAACAAAAATCATCAATCAAAAATAAAGTGTTAGTCTGCTGGTGAAGGAGCTTGATAGAATTTTTAGGTATCAAAGTTATCGATATATTTTTGTTGGCGGAAGTTATTTGACAACAAAAGCGTAATATAATTAAGAACTGAATACTTAATATTTATGTTCTTCGTCACTAGCACTAACTGCTCCTGGAATTTCCCCTTGAATTTTCCTTAAGACGTTGTGAGCCATTTAATGTTTGCTGTACGCCCCGCCACTGCGAGAATTCAATCCACGCGAAGAAGGGTCTGAAAATGTTAATTTTAACAGAGTGGCAATGGGCTAAGAGCAGAGATGGGCGAATAAGGACAAGTCGTTCCCGTCCCGCCACGATCCCGACCACGGCTGTCCCGTCCGGATACAGATCAACAAATTTTAATTCAATATCAGTCGCCTGATTCCCTACTTCTCTCGGGTCCCGCTGGAATCCCGTCGCGAGCACATCTCTAGCTATGAGTTCTTAACGATGCATAGGACATTACGAAATAATCCTTAAATTGGTTCATTCTATAATTTTCCACTGTCCCAACTAGTAGTTTGACCAAAACTTTACTTAAAGCTGGACAATGGCAAAAATGATATAGTAATGTCTCTTCCTGTTCTTCTAAAGAAATCCTGAGCGACGCCCAAGCGTGCTGGCCCAGACCAGAAGTGAAATGTTTTCCGTTTCAGGTTAAACGAGGACCACGTGACCCTAGCTACAGCGCAAGCCGGCAGATTATTCCATCGTTCCGTTACCAGGCGCCGGGTTTTATTCCTTGTGATTATCTTGTATGAGGATATCGGCATCCCTATCAATCTCTTCTCTGGGAGGAGCTGAATGGTAGTGCATTAACAAAGTGTGATGAGGTGTCCATGTACCCAGATGAGGTAGTTACTACGCGTACGCAGGGCTTCTTCTTTTTGGAGTGGCGGCTTTTCAAGCTTCCCTCCTCCTCCGCAACAACCAGTACAGCCTTCAGAGCCTTGCACGAATTTCCGTGAGCTACTTGCGAAACCACATATTCTCCCAATTCATTTATTAAAAACAAAAGGTTTCCACATTCATTTTGCATATGCCTTCTTTAAATTTCTTGTTTGTTTACTTCTGACTGCTGTGGGCTATCGATAACAAATCATAATCAAGCACTTCTAACAAACTATTTCTTTGAAAAATAGCAAATTGCGCATCATGCCCGTTCACCAGCACAATCTAACAAAAATAGTCGATTTTCTGTCATTGATTTATGCTGCTGAACACGCTCATTATATTCTAGTAAACCTGCCGTTTGTTATGTTTTAAATTTGGAAAGACTGGGCGTATTCAGCAGATAATTCCGATTTACGATTTCTGATTTATCATTGGCGATTTTATTTGCTGAATACTGTGATTGACGATTGGGATTGAGAAATTTGACAATCATGTTTGTTGAATAGAAATCGAACAAAACGTATGATTGGTTAACGATTGATGGGTCAGCCTACCTAACAAATCCATATATATCGAAGATTTTGTGAGAGTGTTTTGCATTGATGAAAAGTACTAAAGCCACAGAACACAATGGTCCCAAAGTCGATTTTTTGGCATAAAGTGCAAAAAAAAAAGTTGCGATTTGTGGAAAAATTGATTTATTTTTTAAAAGAGTATATCCCAGCGGTCATAGAATCAAAAAATTTTGTTATGAAATGCAGCCCTAAAAATTTTGCGAAGCCCTGAAAGTCAGCCATTCATTTAACTCCGCACGTGGCTTTTGTTGTGGAAAATTTTGTCTAAGTTTATTGCCTTCAAAATAAACGAAAATTGATTAAAACCATTGAAGTAAACTATGGAAAATAATGTACAGGGTATGTTTAATGCAATTTCGATTCAGTTTGTTCTATATATGTGCTTTGTCCTCTCTTTTATGTGTATTTGTTGTGTGTTGTTTTAGGCGAGCTTAACCTCTAAATAATTCTGTTTCGTGGAGTAAAAGTTTGGTGGATTGTCGTGGATTGTCGTAACTGTTAATGCAATATTGTTCATTAAAGTGTCCTCTTTACGATAGTCTAATTGGTTTTATCACAAATTTTCACAAACCCGCGAAATCACGATTTTTTCAGACCACTTCGAGTTTGAGCATTAAGTATTGATTAAAGAACGCATGCACGAAAAAGCAGTTGTCAGAATAATATGCACGACTTTTTCATTGAGTTATGGACTCTCGCGATCCACTGATCTCTAGTTTATGTTTAAATAAAAGAAAGGCACAAAATAAAAAGATACCTCTTCCGACTTCCCCTCTTTTACATTAAGTAGTAGTATGGACCCTCATTGTGATGAAGATAATACTGTTGATACCGATTCGGATAGATCCGATATTGAGAATAAATACTGTTTAAATTTAGATTCTGAATTTAATGATTAAAAATATATACCTAATTAAAGTTGTGTTTAAAGATTAGCTTCTGTAAATATTGCATTTATTACATCATCAAAATCAGCTAGATTCATGCTAGTCGGCCCGATCGGTTATATGGCAGCCATTTATAAAAAAATAGTCTAAGTTGAACAAAATTGGTTAGGACACCTCGAGAGCCTAAAATACGTGTATAAACTGAATTACAGCTCAATAGTTTGAAAAACAACAAAGTTAGTGAAAATCGGCCAGATCATTTATATGGCAGCTATATGAAATAATAGTCCAAATTGAACCAAATTGGGTAGGATACCTTGGGAGCCTAAAATACGTGTATAAACTGAATTTCAGTTCAATAGCTTAAAAAACAACAAAGTTAGTGAAAATCGGCCAGATCGTTTATATGGCAGCTATATAAAATAATGGTCTAAGGTGAACGAATATTTGTAAGTCGCTTTGGGGGCCCGAAATATGAGTATAAGCCAAATTTCGTGCAGAAATCTTTATAATCAGACTTTATGCCAAAAAAATCGACTTTGGGACCATTGTGCAATCTTAAAAATTTAACCATCTTTTGAAACTGCATCATAGTTTTTTCAACTTTCATAGAAATTTTAAAAGTTATAATGCGTTTTTTACAAAATTTATGAAAAATTTACGAAAAAATATAATATATGGTACCTAAACAAGCAAATGCAAAGCCACAATCATGGTTTATGCTCATAAAAGTAGAATTGGGACATTTTTCTTTAAAATGTTGATTTTAAAACTAAGAAAATTGTGGTGATTTACCATGTTTTAAGTAAAAATCGAAATCAATACACCCTACACCCTACTGAATATGGAAAGATTTGTTTGTGAAATAAAGTATAGGGGAGAACGGGGGGTTCTGAGCCGCTGGGTGTTGTAAGACACGCGAATATTGCCCACAAAAAATAAATTACAACTTTTTGTTTATATCAAGTGTCTCCCTTCTTATTACCTAACTTTTGGCAAGCAACCTATCAGTCAACACAGTTTTAAAGTTTGTGCACCAGAACCCAATTTTTTAAGAAATGTTTCTTTCATTTTTGACTTGTGAATATTAATACAAATTTTTCGTAATGCCAAAACTAAGTATGAAGGAAACATCTTTGGTCAATTGCCTTTTGGTATAAAAATGAATTTAGAAAAAAAAAATGATCTTTTGGTTATGTGGAGTTGTGAGCCACTTTGCCAAAAAGTCGGTTTTGACTTCCAAAGAGAATATTGCAATGATGTACAATAAAACTCTCCAAAGAAGTAAAAACGAGAGCGTAAGTTAAAGTCGGCTCTTACCGACTTCGATATACCCGTTACTCATGAAAAAACATGTTTAACAGTGTTCCAGCGTTCCATAATGTGACCCTCCGAAAAGTATGCAACATTTTTTTTAGGATGGGTGCTAATTACTAACTATCTCTGGAAAGTACGAATCGTCTATCTTCAAAACTGTGGGAGATATAACGGTTTTCCAAATTGCGGGGGCGGGAGGGGGCGTGGCTCGCTTAATCTGCGTGCAGATAAAAGAAGCATTTGTCCCATACATGTCAAACCTCTATCTCTTACCATCTCTGACAGACGGACAAGTCTATATCATCTCGGCTGTTGATACTGATCAAGAATATACATATATACTTTATATGGTCGGAAATGATTCCTTCTGCCTGTTACATACATTTGCACGACTTTAGTGTACCCTTTTTACTCTACGAGTAGCGGGTATAAAAAAAACATTAAAAAAGGCAAAAAAAAATAGCCACCAGCAAAAAGTGCTCGTATATAAAAAGAAAACAAGCCCGCTGCCGTCAATCAATTTTTACTTTTCATTGATATTTCGTAATTCAGAATATGAAAAAAATTTTTATTTTTGCATTTAATAAAGAATTATGCTTAAAAACACGAATTGTAAAATTTTAAATGGGTGGCTCACATTGTGAATGGTTAGTGGTTAATTTTTTAATTTAATATAGAATAACTGCTTAAAAACACGAATAATAAACTTTTAAATGGCAACC
This sequence comes from Lordiphosa stackelbergi, assembly GCA_018904235.1. Classification (NCBI taxonomy): domain Eukaryota; kingdom Metazoa; phylum Arthropoda; class Insecta; order Diptera; family Drosophilidae; genus Lordiphosa; species Lordiphosa stackelbergi. The sequence continues at coordinate 8,482 of JAEIFU010004312.1, read as the reverse complement.
CCCACAAATTTTCGAAACGTAAAAAATCACCTTTTATACCCTTGCAAAGGGTATTATAATTTTGGCCAGAAGTTTGCAACGCATAGAAATATTCATTTCCGACCCTATAAACTATATATATTCTTGATCAGGGTGACGAGCTGAGTCGATTGAGCTTTGTCCGTCCGTCTGTCTGTCCGTCTGTCCGTCTGTCTGTCCGTCTGTCTGTCTGTTTCTACGCGAACTAGTCTCTCAGTTTTAAACCTATCGAGCTGAAACTTTGCACAGAGTCTTCTTTTTACTGCACACTGCTAATATGTCGGAACCGACCGGATCGGATGACTATATCTTATAGCTGCCATAGGAACTATCGGTCGAAAAGTGGGTTTTTGTGAGAAAAACTTTTTTGTTTCTAATGTTAACGTCTCCCACTTCAGCGAATAGTAATATTATACGCTTTCACATAGATTTGGAAGTTTTTGTCAAAATCGGATGACTATATCTTATAGCTGTCATAGGAACTATCGGTCGAAAAGTGGGTTTTAATGAGAAAAACTTTTTTGTTTTTAATGTTAACGTGTCTCACTTCAGCATTTGGTAATATTATGCGCTTTTACAAAGGTTTGGAAGTTTTGGTCAAAATCGGATGACTATATCTTATAGCTGTCATAGGAACTATCGGTCGAAAAGTGGGTTTTATTTAGAAAAATTTGTTTTAATGCTGGCGTTCTTAAACTCTGATGTATTAAAACATTTGCAAGGGTATAAAAACTTCGGCAAAGACGAAGTTAGCTTTGCCTTCTCGTTTTTAAATGAGATGATTCGTTTTTTAAAAACTAATGATGAGGAAAGTTACATGCATCTTTTAACTCAAATACAAAATTTACAGAACGAAAAAATATTGGCCGTGTTCACCAGCACAAATCGATGACGAAAAAATCGATGGATCTAGTTCAATTGTTGAGGTGAGCGAATGTGAAGTGCAACTATGATTGCTAATTTTTGTCATTTTGATTAAAATCAAAACGATAGCTTTCACGCATACCATTTTTACCTTAAAATTTCATCAAAACGTTAAACAAAATCCAATAAACTTTTTTTGATGGATGATATTTGATGTTTGATGTATGCTGGGGAAAAGGGGTTTTTATTTTTGGCGAAGTTATGTTAGAAAATCAAAACTATGATCACAATCACAGCCCCTTCTTCCCCTACATGTGCATTGGCTGTGTTTTTAAGATTTTCCTTAGCATGCAAACCAAAACTTTGTGTTTAATCACTAACCATACAACATATAGACTACTCATTTCATACAACGAAAATGGACACAAAAATTTCTTAGCGACAGGCCCCAGGCCTGTTAGCGGCGGGCCCCGTCGCTCTCTCGCGGCTCTCTCTCTCTCTTCGCTCTCTCATTCTTATGACGCACACTGATTGCGAGAGTTCGCTCGTTCAGTCGCAGAGTCATGGAGCAAAGAATAGCTCGAAAAAAATATCATAATTCAAACTTTAAAGCAAATCCGATGCACAACTGGCAAACATCTTTTAATATTATTAATTTCATGAAATGGGTACAAAGCTTTAAATGAATATAACTCTGGAACGGTAAGAGCAAATTTGAATTTCGTAGTTTCAGTTTTTTAAAAATTTAACCATCTTTTAAACTGCATCATTAGTTTTTTCAATTTTCATAGAAGTTTTAAAAGTTTTAATGCGTTTTTACAAAATTTATGAAAAATTTACGATAAAATGTAATACATGGTGCCTCAACAAGCAAATGCAAAGCCAAAACTCATGGTTTATGCTCATAAAAGTAAAATTGGGACATTTTCCTTTAAAATGTTGATTTTAAAACTAAGAAAATTGTGGTTATTTACCATGTTATAAGTAAAAATCGAAATCAATACGGAAAACCCCATTTTGGGGGGGAAACTCGATTTGTGCGACCTCTAAACGTCTTTCGAAAAATCTGAAAAAAATCTCAAAAATACTTTACTCCATAAGCTTTCAGAAAATGCCGGTGCGCAAAAAAAAATTTTTTTTGGGACACCCTAATGTATATGTGTGTATATTTAACGGTAACTAATTCGAGCGGCGACTTTTAAATAAAGAAAATATTAAAAGAAACAAACATACATACAAATATATACAACTAGATCATTAAATAACAACAATAAACCAAATTCATAACAAGTGTCCGGAAAAAAATATCAATAAAAAATGTAAACATAACAAAGCCAATCAGCTGTTTTTGTTTCTGCCCGCTCCCGCTCCTCTAAAAAGCATTCGTCGGTAGGGTATGCAGGCACCATCCGCTCGCATAACAACAATAACAGCTGACTTGATTTCTCAACCACATAAGAGCAGTCGGTGTTTAAAGGGACACCGACAGCAATATGCCCTGTTCCTATCTAAGTAGATGAATTTTTATTCATTCGAATACATACATATATGCAAAACATTTCACTGCTGCCACTGATTTGAATTTGTAAACAAATATGAAATGTATGCTGAAACATTAAGAAATATATTATAACATATAACATTCTTATTTTTACCATTAACCCAATAGTGAATATGCCCATATTGTTAGGGTACCTAGTATGAAAAGTACCAAAAGACCAAATATTCTTGCTGGGTCGAAATGAAATGATCGCACACATGTACCCGTGTACGTGAATGCATGAACACGCATACATATAAAGCGCATATTCAAGCGCAGAGCAACCTGCTTGAAGATGCGCCACTCTGCGACTGAACGAGCGAACTCTCGCAATCAGTGTGCGTGATAAGAATGAGAGAGCGAAGAGAGAGAGAGAGCCGCGAGAGAGCGACGGGGCCCGCCGCTAACAGGCCTGGGGCCTGTCGCTAAGAAATTTTTGTGTCCATTTTCGTTGTATGAAATGAGTAGTCTATATGTTGTATGGTTAGTGGTTTAATTAAGAGAGGGCCTTTTTTCAATTCCCTATCACATGTGCTTAAGCCATTGCCAGATGTTGTGGCTTTTCCCATCAGTCTGTCTCACTTTGTCGTATGCAACTCAGCTAAACGAAATTTAACATATTTCCATTTGCCAGAAAGATTTCTAAGACACTCGCACTGTCGAAATAACTAAAATCCGAAACAGAATAAGGTTCGTAAACGTAAACCGTACCGTAACACAACCGAAATATAATCTTAACCGGAAAAAAGCGATGGGCCAAAACAGTAACCTTAAACCAAACAGTTTTTCGTTTCCTTAAATGCAAAAAAGTCATCATAATTAGACCTGTCGTTGGTCTCTTTGCTAAGGTTGTTCTAACCATTTATGCGGTTCTGGTTGGCTTACTAAAATTTCTTACTTGTAGTAAATCTTCATCAAGCTTCGATCATATTGATGATTAAGCAATATTGTTTTAAAACTTTATTTCTAATTTGCAAAACTTTTCTCTGAATCTTGTTCTTACCATTGATATCAATGAAACTTTAAATTAACAAGTCCGGCAACGCCACCACTTCTACGCACACACACACATGCACACAAATAGACGGACACTTTACGTTTATGTTCGTGCTTTATTTTGTTGTTATGGCCATAAACAGGGGGAATACCGAGAACCACACCAGGCGCACACATGTACACTTTTGCACGTGTTGCGGTTTTTTTCTTAGACTACCGTTAGAACGACAGCTGTCTACAGTGGGTTGAGCGACCGAGCTGGGTCGCTGGGCCAGCCATAAAAATGCGAACAGATGAAATTAAAGCAGCGTCAGCCAACTGCAGATGTTTTCACTCCAAGGCATGCAAATGGCAGCACTTCTGGACACAGAGCAGCATAGCATACTCCCGGGGGCACTGTTTCCCCGCTTTGGAACTCAATAAGTTGTAATTTTCTTGGTGTTTTATGGGCCCTGACAACGACGACTGCGACAACGACCAGCAACGGAAATTGAAGATGAAAGCAAACCAGATGATAGACACAAAAAAACACCTTAAAGGATGCGATGGAAGCATTCTGAGGAGAAGGCTGGACAGCTTGGAAAATCGAAAATATGTGCAGGACACGCATAATTGATGTTCGAGTTTGACTTTTGGCTCTCTTCCCCCAAAATGAATTAGTAATTCAAACTTACAATACAACAAAATGTAGGTCAATTCGGTTGTAGCTAATGGGTCAATGGACATTATCGAGCTCATCAGTGTCGCATACACACATCTAATCATCAATTCCACAACAGGACTTACCCATTTGCTGTTCCAATGTGTTTTGTTTGCCTTTAAGAAGAGTCTTGAAAATGTAGAAAATCTCGTTTATTTGCATTTCGAAGCACTTGCACGTGGCTCCCGGTTAGTTTTACCCAAATCCAAAAAAAAAAGGACTCAAAAAACTACTTACGCACGCACACACACTCACACACATATGCATACGAGATATTTCATAAATAACGGTAGTTTCTTGCGTTAATGAAATGAAAATCGCGCGCGCACTTCACTTTGGCCCGATGTGCACAGACCAAAAACAATCCAGGCACTGAAACTGGCACCAAAACGACATCCCCAGCATATCCTGGGCACATACATACATACAGTCGACTCGACTGCGACTGCGACGCCACTGCTCTGCTCCATTGACTCATATACCCAAGTCTGGCCCAACCAATTTCAGGTGAAGCGTCAGCGGCTTTGTCCGGGGTGCGAGCAGCATTGGGGCGCTATAACTGTTGCTCCAACAAAATGGAGAGCGTAACAGCAAGGAGAGAGCCACGAGTGTGCCAGTGTTGCTGTGCTGCGTGTACGCTTAAAACTGTTGCGCCTGGCCCTAGGTGCTATTTACCGCAATTCTCATGAATTTCGATTTGTAAAAGCTTTCGTGGCATAGTTTTCTAATGGAGCAAAGCTTTTACGTTACTTTTAATTTGGCCGTGGGTGTTTGTTTATATTTTTATTCATCGCAGAGCATGTCTCGACCCGTACACACATGTGTGTGTGTGTACTTGGCGGCATTTGAAGCAAAGCTTTTGTTTGGCCGCCTGAAAAATGACGTCGCTTGACCTATCCTTCACATCTTTGCTTGGTTGGTTGCCTTTTCTTGCTTTGCCCAGACCACAATGAATGAGTTAATTTCATGTAGGTTTACCAAATTGAAGCTCATTTTTCAAGTACTTGTGTGGTGCGCCACAAGCAACCTTAAAGAGTTTTAAAATTTTTCTTTCTCTCTAAAAAAAAATCCTAAAAGCTGACTCATTAGTTAGCTTCGAAAGCCCAAAAGGCTGATTAGAAAAAACAAATTTGCATATTTTTTGTTGGCTATGTAAACAAAGAAACCGCCAACAAATAAAAACAGAAGAAAACATAACACAAAAATAATTAATTAGAGGAATCGCTCTTGAAATTGGGTTAGAAATATAAATACAAAGCAAGCACAGTGGAGTGAAATGGTTCAAATGGAAATGTTTGACTTCTAGCTAAATATGGAAAAACCTCTGGATGATTTTCGGTATCCACTTGAGCTGTATAATTTATTTTGGCATCCATTGAATATTTTCATAGTCGCTTTAATTTCGAAAATGGGATCTTTAAATATCTTTAGGATATTTCTAAATGTCCGTCAAAATAGCGTCGGATATTTAGCGTCGAATTGGAACAGTGGAATATGGAACACTAAAGCATATTTTTGTTTTTAAATTATTCCTTAACTATTAGACTAATTTGGAATCTGTAAATGCAATTTTGTTAAGAATTGCATAATCTATTGATTTATTTAACCTGTGGGGTAATCTATGCATTTGGGGTGTTAAATAAATGAAGTTGAAAAAATCGCCTCCACACATTTTCGTTCATATCTCCGCTCACAGAGTTGGGGCCAACATGCACGGTATATCAGCTTAAAGGACACATATTCAAGTACGTTTACTGAAAAGCTGTTTAATATCTATCCATACGTTTTTGAGATATTCGCTTATCAGTGAACCAACCTTAAATTTTTCCCATACAAATTGGCGCAAAAAAATCATGTTGTCATAAGATTCGTAATTGCTCCAATATAAGAGTTGGGGCCAACATGCACGGTATATTAGCTTAAAGGACGCATATTCAAGGGTGTATCCTGTTAAGCTGATCAATATCTATCCATACGTTTATGAGTAATTCGCTTTTTAATTGACTCACTTTGGCTTGAACTCAGAACTGATAAGGGCAGTGCGCTGGTTCCGCCCCGGAACCAGCCAGGGGAACTAGTGGCCAAAATGCAGTAGGACCATACAAGGCATCGGTGCTATCTTTAATTAATTATTCGGCTGACTGTACGAGTTGGGGCCGACATGCACGATATCCCCAGAGATAAATAGGACATTTATCCATATTCCTGCCAAGTTTTATCAAAATCTATCCATACGATTATGGGCAATTAATATTTTTACATATTAACTACATATACCGATAGGTCGTGCCTGCGTGGCAGTATTGCCACATCAATCGACGCTATTATTTTTGAGTTGGGGCAGACATGCACGGTATCCCCAACTATTACTTAGACTATAACTAGTATTCCTGCAAAGTATTATCTAAATCTATCCATACGATTAAGAGATTTTTATATTTTTACAAACTAATTACATATGCCGATAGGTCGTGCCTGCGTGGCAGTATTGCCACATCAATCGACGCTATTATTTTTGAGTTGGGGCAGACATGCACGGTATCCCCAACTATTACTTAGACTATAACTAGTATTCCTGCAAAGTATTATCTAAATCTATCCATACGATTAAGAGATTTTTATATTTTTACAAACTAATTACATATGCCGATAGGTCGTGCCTGCGTGGCAGTATTGCCACATCAATCGACGCTATTATTTTTGAGTTGGGGCAGACATGCACGGTATCCCCAACTATTACTTAGACTATAACTAGTATTCCTGCAAAGTATTATCTAAATCTATCCATACGATTAAGAGATTTTTATATTTTTACAAACTAATTACATATGCCGATAGGTCGTGCCTGCGTGGCAGTATTGCCACATCAATCGACGCTATTATTTTTGAGTTGGGGCAGACATGCACGGTATCCCCAACTATTACTTAGACTATAACTAGTATTCCTGCAAAGTATTATCTAAATCTATCCATACGATTAAGAGATTTTTATATTTTTACAAACTAATTACATATGCCGATAGGTCGTGCCTGCGTGGCAGTATTGCCACATCAATCGACGCTATTATTTTTGAGTTGGGGCAGACATGCACGGTATCCCCAACTATTACTTAGACTATAACTAGTATTCCTGCAAAGTATTATCTAAATCTATCCATACGATTAAGAGATTTTTATATTTTTACAAACTAATTACTTCCGATATGTGGGCAGTTTAAAGTGTAAAATATTATAATTATTTATTTTTAATTTCGTTGTATTTTTGGGGTTTGGGATCTTGGAATAAATATAGCGTCGATTGATGTGGCAATACTGCCACGCAGGCACGACCTATCGGCATATGTATTAGTTTGTAAAAATATAAAAATCTCTTAATCGTATGGATAGATTTAGATAATACTTTGCAGGAATACTAGTTATAGTCTAAGTAATAGTTGGGGATACCGTGCATGTCTGCCCCAACTCAAAAATAATAGCGTCGATTGATGTGGCAATACTGCCACGCAGGCACGACCTATCGGTATATGTAGTTAATATGTAAAAATATTAATTGCCCATAATCGTATGGATAGATTTTGATAAAACTTGGCAGGAATATGGATAAATGTCCTATTTATCTCTGGGGATATCGTGCATGTCGGCCCCAACTCGTACAGTCAGCCGAATAATTAATTAAAGATAGCACCGATGCCTTGTATGGTCCTACTGCATTTTGGCCACTAGTTCCCCTGGCTGGTTCCGGGGCGGAACCAGCGCACTGCCCTTATCAGTTCTGAGTTCAAGCCAAAGTGAGTCAATTAAAAAGCGAATTACTCATAAACGTATGGATAGATATTGATCAGCTTAACAGGATACACCCTTGAATATGCGTCCTTTAAGCTAATATACCGTGCATGTTGGCCCCAACTCTTATATTGGAGCAATTACGAATCTTATGACAACATGATTTTTTTGCGCCAATTTGTATGGGAAAAATTTAAGGTTGGTTCACTGATAAGCGAATATCTCAAAAACGTATGGATAGATATTAAACAGCTTTTCAGTAAACGTACTTGAATATGTGTCCTTTAAGCTGATATACCGTGCATGTTGGCCCCAACTCTGTGAGCGGAGATATGAACGAAAATGTGTGGAGGCGATTTTTCAACTTCATTTATTTAACACCCCAAATGCATAGATTACCCCACAGGTTAAATAAATCAATAGATTATGCAATTCTTAACAAAATTGCATTTACAGATTCCAAATTAGTCTAATAGTTAAGGAATAATTTAAAAACAAAAATATGCTTTAGTGTTCCATATTCCACTGTTCCAATTCGACGCTAAATATCCGACGCTATTTTGACGGACATGTCTCTGTCT
>JAEIFU010004311.1:0-16614 GCA_018904235.1 Lordiphosa stackelbergi | reverse complement strand
GTGCCTTGGTGGGCACAAGGCTGCAATTTTGAGCACTACAACAAAATCACAACAACACAACTTCTGGATCATAAAAAATGAACACATTTACTCTGTTGCGTCGACCTAAAAAATCTGTGTTTTTGTTGTTGTGTCTTTCAGCGAGAAAAAAAATTATACATGAGAGAAATTTTTGAGTGAATTTATTTATTCATTTATTAGTTTTCAAAATCTCTACTTTCATTACCTATTGATGTTCGCAGTAAATCAGATAGACATATGTCACTTAATTTATTTCTATAAGCATTTTTTAATATGTTTCATATGCGAAAATCAGATTCACACACATATGTGCTCGCAAAACTCTCAACTGCGCCACATACACAAATTAAATATGTGCGTATGTATGTACATTAAATAAATTTATGTAAAGTATACATATTATCATGTAATAAAAACCAAATCACTATATTAAAATCATCCCATTATATTTAAATACATATATTATATATTTTAATTAATTTTTGTCTACATCATAATCATATTAAAATAAAACAAATACATTTTCACTTTTACATGAAATATTTGCTTCTGTTTATTTTTTCTTTTATTGGGGGTAAAAATTGTTGCTCGCACAAAAAATGACGGGTTGGTAGTCCGTGGCGTGTGGGATGCCACAAGTTTAAATATTTTCCAAACTAAGTTTGTTAATTGATATTGAATTTTTCTGTTTGCAAGTGTTTGTTTCTTCCAAGCATTTTTCGGTAATTTTACAACTTTGATTTAAAAGCATATTGCATCTTGCAATTCTTCTTCTGTTTAGAACGTTAATTCTCTAACATGCTAGTTTAGAGAATGTTTTTCTCTCCAATCTCTTTTAAAATTTTTAGTTTGGTAAGATATTTCACTGAATAGAAACAATTTCTTACAAATAAATTTTCAAACGTATTCAGATTTCAAATGCTGTACAAAATTGTTCCTATTTATGTGAAGTATCGTACCAAACTAAAAAATTTCTTATCTGAGTTAGGCCTTAAGAAATAAAATGTTCTTTATAGGCTGCACTTCTACTTTTATTTATTCTTTTAAATCCCCGATTCAATTTTCAGAATTGACTTGTTTTATTGAAGGTAAATTTCCACAATCTGGGCAACACTGTGTCAAGTCTAATAACACCAAATAAAATTTAAGGATTTTAATTGCTTGCCCATATTATCAATGGGATAACTACATTTACGTAGTATCACCCCTTCGGAGATCTTGTTCTCGGAAATGCCTATCGTAAACACGGGCTCGGTGCTTAGCTTCTTTCAGCTTAAGCGTATTCAACCGAATCTTCCAAACATCCTCTTTTTGGGCATAAGAAATGTTCTTTCGCTGCGGACATCCCTCACACGCATTCAGATCAATCTTTGTTTGCTATACAAAAAATTATAGAACTTTTAGGCAGGCTCTAGGTCATTAAGTTATGGATAAGCAATCAAACGGGGTGTTGTTTTTTAATTAATTCTTTTAGGGTTTAGTTGCGTCGTGACCACGCATTTTATCACAAAGTGATTGTTTTAGTGAGTCAAAAATTACTAAAAATGTAGATTAAAGTTAGACACAATACAGTAGACATCTAAAAATACCATAATAAGAATAAAAAAGTAAAAATGTACTCACTTAAACAAAGAAGAACTATTCGATATTTCTTGAGGCACTTCTCCTGCATCATTGTTTACCAATCTGCAAAATAATTTGTATATTTAAATAATCATTTATTGCATATATATTATTAACATAATTATTCAATTTCTTCGAGTGCATGAATCACAACTTAAGCTGTGTACTATAATTCTGTTCTTAAAATACTCCTAATAAGATTTAATAAAAAATTTGACTTAAAAAACATATATATAAAGTCTTGCGGTATTTCCGCAAGCTTGTCTTTGCAAGCGCGTAGTTCTAGTTGTATTCGTCGCATCGGTTCACGCTAGAGCTTTTTCGAGCTTTTTCACGCGCTAACACGTGTTTGATTTATTGTTGTTTGTTTTTAGTCGTTCGTGAGTTATAGCGTCGCAAACATGGAGCAAAATAAAGAGAAAATACGGCATATTTTACAGTACTACTACGATAAAGGCAAAAATGCATCTCATGCTGCCAATAAAATTTGTGCAGTTTATGGACCCGATACAGTTTCCATTTCCACCGCACAACGATGGTTTCAACGTTTTCGGTCTGGTGCAGAGGTGATCGAAGATGCGCCAAAGCGGTCTCGGAAGGCTTGCTGAATTGATCGCAAAAAAACCATTGTTGCCCTTATGGGTGCCACGACTTGACGCAAAAAACATTTTGCCCGTATGGGTGCATGCGAATCGCTTCTGAATCGCAACAAATTCGACCCGTTTTTGAAGCGGATGGTGACTGGCGATGAAAAGGTGGTATTTACGACAACGTGAAGCGCAAACGGTCGTGGTCGAAAAGCGGTGAAGCTGCCCAGACGGTGGCCAAGCCTGGATTGACGGCCAGGAAGGTTCTTCTGTGTGTTTGGTGGGGATTGGCAGGGAATCATCCACTATGAGCTGCTTCCCTATGGCCAAACGCTCAATTCGACCTGTACTGCCAACAACTGGACCGCTTGAATGCAGCAGTCGTGCAGAAGAGGCCATCTTTGATCAACAGAGGCCGAATTGTCTTCCATCAGGACAACGCCAGGCCACACACATCTTTGGTGACGCGCCAGAAGCTCCGGGAGCTCGAATGGGAGGTTCTTTTGCATCCACCGTATAGTCCGGATCTCGCACCAAGTGATTACCACCTATTTCTGTCCATGGCGAACGAGCTTGGTAGTCGGAAGTTGGCCACAAGAGAGTCCTGTGAAAATTGGCTCTCCGAGTTTTTTGCCAATAGGGAAGCGAGCTTCTATAAGAGGGGCATTATGAAGTTGGCATCTCGTTGGGAACTCGTCATCGAACAAAACGGCGCATATTTGACTTAAATCGCATTATTATAACCAATTTTATGAACAATTGAAAATTCAATAAAAATACCGCAAGACTTTTTTGACAACCTTATATATATGTATATCCATACATTTTTTTCCTGGAGAATAAAAATGAGGTAAAACTATTCTCAGGCCTGTGCTCGATCATTCATTAGCTTATCTTAGCATGGACACGAACGCAGAAAATGAAAGCTATCACTTAGTGCGGACCCGAACCAACATCTCATACAATAAAACTTTTTTTATAGCATGAACATGAACCCTAATCCACATCAAAATTCAATTAATAATAGCAAAATAATAACCCATTTCCCACACAACAATTAAGACAACAACAATGTCGGAATTCATGATTATAAGTAATAATTTTGGCAACTTACGAAAGGGAAATACCATTGCACTGCTTCTCTCCACCATCATATCCATCCAGTTGTTCATTGCCGAATCTGAAAAATAGCAACAAAATTTAAATATTAAATACATAAAGTGGTTCTCCACCAGATCAACAACAAATGACCACCAAATCCTCAACAAAAAACTTTTTCGATTTCCTTTTAAACATTTTTTTTTTGTTTCCAGTCAATCCTTTTCTAATTGTTCGTTCGTTTGACAAACCCAATTGTCACAAAAAAACCATGAACTCCATTGGTGGGCGCGGGGAGTGGGTGATGGTTTATATTTTGCTTTCTTTGCCCACAAGTTAATGGTCAAAAAAGCAACAAAAGCGTGTGTAGCAAAAGAAGCAAATTTTCCATCGGCATGTAGCTGGGAGGATGGGGGAAGAGGGAGGGGGTGCAACGGGTACTGTACCCCCAACCACTCGTTGAACGAAAAAAAACCACTTTACAGGGCTTAAGAAACAAAACAAAAATATTTAAACTAACCAACTCCAATAAATTAGGGTTGTCGAAAATTTCAAAACATCTATATCGATATTTTTGGCGATATGGAAAAAGTATCATTTCGATATAAATATTTTGGTGTCAAAAACATCGATATTATCGATATTTTCGATATTTTTCAATAAGAGCCCGGATCCTAACTATAAACAGGTCTATTGAGGTAATTGAGGCGTCATTTGACGCGTAATAAGAACTACAATCTGACTGCGCAAAAAAAAAAATAGATTTAATGTATATTTATTAAATTAACAAAAGATATTAATTTTTTATTTCATATATAACATAAGAAGTTCTGAAAACTTTTTCATGAATTTTTTATGGAACGAATGCAGTGTTTACTTTTTTAATTCATCATCTTTTAAACTAGAGCATTCGAACTACAAAGCATAAAAAAAACTTATTCAGTTAAATCTTCAAAATTTATCGTTAGACAAAGATTAAGAAGGTAACGCGTTGAGTTATGTGCTTATCGGTCATTCGGCTTCTTGTGTCAGAAACCAAACTTTTTATAGCCAATGCCAATCGTCCCGATGGCACGGAGCTTCCCGGTGTAATAAGATATTACAATGCGCAGTTAGAAAGCACTGGCAATGCGTCTTTCTCTGCAATCCAGAACTTAATAGTGTCCCGTTCCAGGGCAATCAACGGTAAATTCCAATTGTACTTCAATAACTTTATTCTCCTGTCCTAGTGGTTGTTGAGATATCATGGCAGTATTGTGATCAGCGATGTCGCTCAGATGTCGCACACTTGTGTTTCAAGGGAGAACAATATGTGTGCAGCATGACTATAGGCGACTGATACTGTTTGACGAAAGTCGTCATGCTGCAATCATGTTATTCTTTACTGTTTTTTAAAAATTAGCTGCAGTTCAGCCAAGCATCTCCATGCTTTGCGATAAAGTGCGCCTTTATGTTTGTTGAGTTGCCATGGTCCTTACAACTTTTTGCACAGTTTACAGCTAATAAAACAGCTTTTAAACATTGTGCCTTACATGTCCAGAGCACAAGAAACAGTTATTCGCAGCATTGTGACTGAAGGCTAAAACAAAAATATCCCCGAAAAATATCACCAAAAAATATTCGATATCCGATATATCGCCTCCAAAAAATATTCGATAATGATATTCTTCATTTTGGGCAAAAATATCGATATTTCGATATATCGATAATATTTTCGACAACCCTACAAAAAATAGAAATCATTCAAACTTACCCTGAATTTTCTTTGTTGTATGCCCCTCCACCACCCCTCCCCCTTCTCTTTTCATTTTTTTTTTTTTTTTATTATTTAATTTTTTTTTTTTTTTACCTACTACTAGTTTCACCCCAGCCAGCATTTCAAGAAATTTTTGATCATATTCGAGTCTTTTTCGACTCCTCTTACTGATTAAAATAGTCACAAGTGCGCTCGTTTTCCGATCCGAAATGACTCTTTCGTCGGGAGAAAATGGTGGGCCTAGCCGCGACTCCTCTGAAAGAGTCGATTGTGATTCTTCCGAAAGAGTCTTTTATGACTCTTCTAAAGGAGTCATTTATGACTCGCCCTTCCGAATCATTTTCGAGTCGTATTACCAATCAGTTTCGACTCGAGACCAAAAACAATCATTATTCAATCACCCGCGCGATCAATTTTCGATTGCTTTACGTTTTGTTAGTCTTACTTCAATGAATCACATTTTAAGCATATGCACGATTCATTTTCGAGTCTTCTTTTAATCACCAATCTCTTTTTAATCAGCAAGGCGACTCGAAAAAGACTCCTCAAAGTGATTTTTGTAAAAACGATCTTCCAAATGCTGTCTGGGATGATAGCGTAGTCATCTAGTTCAATTTCGCTTTAAAAGTAAGCACGCTCGATTATTTATGTTCAAAGACATAAGTAAGCCCGATTTTTTATGTTTACAAATAGACAAATAAAGTTTGTGTACATTAAGAAAATTTGGCGTTTTCAACAAACATTGAGCGATAATACAATTGAAAACTAATGTTTTTAAAAACGTGTTCGATAGAATAAAGTTGACGCAATTAATAAACATTTGTTTATTTGATTTTCTCTTATTTATATTAATATTCCAACATTATAAAGCAATATTATAAGCAACAAACAAAAACAAAAATCGAGCATCAGCCTTGCAAACTAAACTGAAATTGTGCGTGATCCAATAATATAAGTCATACAATATTTAAAAATATTTATTAAAACTCTAAATCTTTTAGAAAAGAAACACTAATTACAGAAAAATATATCGTGCTTTATATTTATACATTCAAAAGACCTGTCGAAGCAAGTCAGCGATTGCGATATATTTTTTTGATCATTCATGACGCCACCTTATGTTCAGCATACACATACACAGTAAGTGACACGAAGCGATTCAAAAATAATCGGCCCTGTTCCGAATTCCGAGTCGGTTTTCGTGTAAACGTTTGCAAGTGGAATTCCAATTGAACAATGTTACATAGAAGTTGACAATCAGATCTATGGTTACTAGATCCGGTTTGAAGAAAATCGGAATTTCTTAAGCAATTGAAACCGACTGCTCAATGTCAAGTGGAATCAATTCGTCAAAAAGAAACGACCCGATCTAGTAACCACAGACATTCTTTGCACATTCCATTTGATTTGAACAGGGCCGAATGGATCGGCGAATGTACAAATATAACAATACTTTGCGATTAGAAACCAAATTTGGTTCCAAATGTGGACACTAAATCGCAAAATTTTTTTGATAACCAAAAATGCATATAACCATTCTATTATATTTTTATAGATATGAGCAAAATCTTCCAACAAATCATTTTGTTTAAAGAGATTCTGTAACTTAGCCAAAAAAGCATCCTCTTCTGCCAGATAGATAATTACCAAATAAGATAATAAAAGTTATATTTAACCTAAAAACAAAAGCCTAATACCAATGATTTATAGATATTATAGATGACGCATGTGAAACGAAAAACGATTCTTTTTAGGAGCTGACTTTGGATCCCAATTTTTGTTTCTCGCTGCCTTTACGAGGATACAAATATTGAAATTTAGCTATATGTTTTCTAAATCAGCTATAAGGCTAAGAGCAAAAATTTATAGGTATAAAAGATAACACATGTGACGCATATTTCTTGGGAGCTGACATTGGTTCCCAATAAAAAAGTTTGTATGAGATGAGGTATCTATTGTAGTGTCTTTGCTAATACATATATGCAAGTTAATAAAATCATTTGCAAACTCCAGAAACTCATCATGCCTCCCCTTCGAACCATCAAGCCACAACACAAAAGTTAGATCGAACACTCGTTTAACATGACCATCCACCTAGTAACAGCGCAACCAAAGAGTGTAACCAGAGAGAACCAAATACCAAGAGATGAACTCGCTCTCTCAAAATCATGCCGCTCATAAGGTTTTCGGATACGAACGCACTGAGCATTGTCTTTGCCCATGCTTTTTTGCTTTTATTTTTTGCTAGCTCGACCATCTGCGTTCGTTATTTGTTTTTGTAATTTCCATATGTAGCTATTTTGTTATTTTTGTATTTTGTTCTCTCTGCTCTAAGGCATATGTAGGCAAAACAAAACAGCACACTCCAGCTAAGCAGACAGCGCAGCTGTTTGTCTTTGCGGACTCCGAAAGCCTCATGGGCAGCATGGTTTTCTTTCTGTTAACTTAACAGTGAGAGCGAGATCATCTCTTGGTATTTTGTTCTCTCTGGTATTAGGCTGTGCAATAAAAAACTTTCGATGGTCAGCAAATGGGCGCAAGCGAATGGCCCGAGTTTAAATGCTTCAAAATCAAAATGTTTGATACATGTTCTACACTAAGAAAAAACGACCATTCAAAACCCAGCACAAGTGTGCTCCTATTTGAACGATCTCGTTCGTGAATTATCGTTCACAAGACACACCCGACGTTCACGAAAAAGCTCCACTAAAAAGCTTTTTTACTAAAACTGGCTCAAATCACGACAGAAACGTGAAAATGGCGCATTGAGAAATGTTTTACATTCTAGAATAATTATTAAAATTTAAAAAAAAAAAAAAAAAAAAATAAGCAAAAACACCAAAAAAATCTTAGGGTACACGCTGACTCGAGCTCTTGGTTTTTTCACTCAAGTAAAACATTCAAGGGAAAGCCTTTAACAAAAAGCTTTCAGTCACTTTGGTGAGCTTTGGCTTTGCCTTAATAATGCAGTTCGCCGCAATGTCTCGAGCGAGGTCGGTGGCCGTGATGGTAGCGAAGCCGACTCTTGCACTTAGCAGTGCGAGGTTATGAGTTCGATCCCTAGAGAAAGAAGACAAAGTCAATAAAATAAAAAAAAGAGGAAGTCAGAGAAAAAACTAATTTTTAAAATAAAATGTTAAATAAATTTACTTTTTGAAACAAAAAAAAATCATTTAAAACATTTTTTTTCAGCGTTCATTTTGCGAGTACAAAATGTTCTTAAATCATGTCCAAGCCGTTCATAAAGTTAGCCCAAAATGTTTATAATATGACACCCGCTGTTCACGGTTCAAGAAAAAGCGGGATTACTCTACTTTTGTCAACGAATGGGCTTGATTTTGGTAGATTTAGAACGAATTATTTTCTAAGTGTACTATAACTAATTTTGAGATACCTCTGTTACCACCTCCAAATATGTTGGATAACGTTCTTTTCATTTCAAAAATATTACATTTCGCCCTTAATTTCCTGCATAATATTACAACCACTATTTTGCTCAAAATTGCGTCTTTTTTATCATGAAGCTGAGAGCGATTTAGCTTTCAAAATGTTTTAAACGCGGGGCTGACTGAGTGATAGTACCAAAAGCTTGATTCATACAATTATTTCATGGTTTCTGAGGTGGTGGTCTACCAAGGACAAACAAGAATTAACAAAATTCCACACCCAAAAAAAAGTTGTCATCAAAGTGACACAATTTAGACATCAATTTAAAACTATTGAGTATCGAATTCTCTTTAATACTCCAAGTATCAAATTGATATCTTCGAAAGTATTAAAATGATATTTCGAGGATTTCAAAATTATACTAACGTGTATCAGATTGACACTTTATTGTATTCATTTTTAAGTATCAATTTGACACTAGGTCTTATTAATTTTATAATTCAACTATCAAACTTTTTGTTTCATTTTGATACTAGCTTTTATTAATTTAATATTTTTTCTTATCTTTGTAGTATAAATTCAGTTCATTATAAGCTGCCATTAAAATGAAAACAGAACATTTTATAAAAAAAATATTTAATTTCAAACTCTATTAAAATGTAATTTATTTACACTATTAATTTGAAATCGTCAAGTGTGGACACCCCTCTAAGTGGAAACATTTGTGTCTCACTGTATGCCGCGTGTCCATACGAATGTTGCTTAACCAGAAGTCACCATATAGGTATGCCTCTTGCTCGAACCCGTACATCAGAGTTCCCCAGCCATAGACCCTGGGGCACGAACATACTCCCTGTGTGTTAGAGAGAGACACAGTCACATTTTCGCGCTCTCTTCTGGGAGAACCCTGCCGTACATGTAGCAGTTTACGCCTTCAGAGACCTTGAGTAAACGAAAAACGCCTGTTCTGCAGCTTTCTTGGTTTCGCACCTCTCGCATTGTACGTTGTCTTGCAAAGCGCTGAAACTGTCACAGCAGCAATGTGGCTTGTTGTGTGTCCTGTCTAAAGAGTTACATTTGATATTTACATATATTTTAAAAAAACGACATGAATACTCAGCTGCTTATACTTACCTTGCAAATATGCGGCATTTGAAATCCATTTATTTATCTTCATCACGTCGTCTGGGAAAGGGTCCTCCATAGCCTTTACTTTTAACTAAGTACACATTTGTTTACACAAAAAGTAAAATCACTAAATGTTACATGTCAAGCATCGCCAGCTGCGACGTTCGGCATGCTTCGTTTTACAATTCATACATTCTTCGAATTTTCGAAATAAAAAAAAAATTGTTTAGTTTCAAATTAATACAGGGTTGCCCATATTCGACGGACCCATGTTTTTTTTTTAAAAATCAAAGAAAAAAATAAAAATTTGGCGGTTGGCAATCTTAATCATTTAATTTGTTCCAAGTAGATTTGTTTACATCAATTTTTGAATATGATATCTCTCAAATGGCCGCCTCTGGCGTTGATGGCGTATTGTGCCCTTTTTGCAGCATTTTCCATCGATTTCGCCAACATTTCGGCCGGAATAGCGGCTATTTCTTCACGAATGTTGTCCTTGAGCTCTTCTACGGTCCTTGGCTTGTTAACGTAAACCTTTGACTTCAAATATCCCCACAAGAAGAAGTCAGGCGGCGTCAAATCGGGCGAACGCGGTGGCCAGTCCAAATCACCACTTTTCGACATCAAACGGCCCGGAAACAATTTCTTCAGAAAATCGATTGTTATGCGACTTGTGTGCGGTGGAGCGCCGTCTTGTTGAAACCAGAACTGCCTCATACGCTTTCGACGAATAATTGGCATCACAAAATTGGTCATCATGTCGCGATAACGCTCCTGGTTGATGGTAACAGCATGGCCATTTTCATTTTGGAAGAAAAACGGCCCAATGACCGTTTTCGCACTAACGCCGCACCAAACTGTGACTTTTTCGTCATGAAGAGGCACTTCTTGAATCTCCTGAGGATTTTCAGTGGCGTAAATACGGCAATTTTGCTTATTTACGGTCCCATTTCACACATTTCGGTCACATTTTTTAATTTTTTAAAAGCACGTTGAGTTTTCACAATTGACTTGTTCTGTTGAATGTAAATTTCAACTATTTCAGAGCGCTCGCGTGGCGTGTATTGTTCCATGGTAAAAATCTGCTTGGACTGACGCTTCAAACGCATTAAGCGATCTGACATCTCTGTCAAAAGTTATGGCGTTGCCAGATGGGTCCGTCGAATATGGACAACCCTGTACTTCTGCGCATCAAAGAAACATTCGAAGTTTCAATCTAATACTTTGTAGGTTTGCAATGCAACGAGTATCAGAGTGATATTGATAAAAATTTTTTTGGGTGCAGAGCAAATTTTTTTTCACAAACTCATTTCCACACACAAAAGGGAAAGGCTCTAAAAAGGCATCCAATTTTTCAACATATTTTTTCAACAAATCGGTTGCGGTGAATAACTCGACCGACTTCGATTACGATGCGGGATTCTTGTACTGTTTAAAAAGCATTACGCCAATTTAAATGCCTTGACCGAAACCGAAATTCTGAAGGTAAAATTGGAAGAAGAAAAGAGCGAAAAGGAATCACATATTTTTAGTACAAAACCTGTATATTTTGTTTCAATTCATTTAAATTAGAAGACATGGATGACCGCGGTGACTTTGGTACATAATAATTCTGAATAATTATTGATATACTACTTGAGAATGTAAACTAAACAATTACTAATTTCTCTTTGATTTCTTATTCCGTAGAAAAGTATTTCACATATATAAAAATTTCCTACGGGGGGTATTTGTTTTTGCTCATAACTTGAGAACCGCTCATCCGATCTTTTTCATTTCTTCGGCAAATCGATACATATTGCTAATGACTAACTATCTCTGGAAGGTAAGAATCATCTATCTACAAAACTGTGGAAGATATAACGTTTTTTCCAAATTGCGGGGGCGTGGCAAAAATTTAAAATAAACTTGGTCTTCTTGCAAGTATAAGAAGCATTTCCCCCATACATGTCAAACCTCTATCTCTTACCATCTCTGAGATTTGTTCATACGGACGGACAGATGGACGGACAGACGGACGGACATGGCAATATCGACTCGGTACAGAGTATAAAAAGAGAGTACAAAAGAGAGTCACCTTATCTGTTTGACAAATTACAGTTCTTATGTAAGAAAAGATGAAAATTTATGTTCAAGAACAAAATTTTCGAACTCGGAGCAAAATTTTTCGTGTTCGCTGCTCGCCGCTGGATTAAAATTCCTTTTGACTTTAAGAAAATTAAAAACGCAACGCAATTTAAAATAAAATTTCAAAGACAAAATATTTAATAATAATAATAAAATAAAAAACACAAATAGTTATGTAAATTAATGTTAGATTTTAAGATTGGTTATATCAAAAGATATTATTGATATTATAAATGACAAATGGAAAAAAAAATCGATTGTTTTTGGGAGCTGACATTGGATGCAAATTTGTGCTTCTCGCTGCCTGTACGAGGAAACATATATTGAAATTTAGCTATACGTTTTCTAAATTAGCTATACGACTGAGAGCAAAAGTTTATAGATATTATAGATGACACATGTGACGCAAAGAACGATTTTTCTTGGGAGCTGACATTGGATCCCACAAAAAAAAGTTTGTATGAGATGCGGTATCTATATATGAAGTGTCTTTGGTTATATGTATTTTTTTTTTTAAGACCTACTAAATTATAATAAGGGAAAAGAAAATATACTAAACTAAACTAAAATTAAATGTTGTCACTTTAAAAACACTTGATTGTTATATTTATATTATTGCTAACACACCTCTTAAATATTTTGTCACAGATTAGGAGGTATTTAGAAGTGAACACTTGGCAAAGCGACATGAAGAAGAGGAGAAAGAAAGTATATACTCAAAACTAATGTACCGTTATTGGATTAAAAGCTATAGCAAAAAACATTTTGCACATATATCAATTTTACTGAGGTACTAGGGTGTCCGAAGGCAGAAGGAAAATTTTTTTTAGCGAAATCGAATACGCATAGCCTCTATTTTTATTCCATTTGACCTTATTAACTCAAAAAATAAATATTATTGCGATTGGACAATGGACAAAAATAACCCGTGCATGAAAATTTATAGGTGAGAGTGGGGGGTTGTGATCATACGGACCTGTTCCGAAATCCGAAAACGAGTGGAATTGTCGCAAATCAAGTTGATTGCTGTTCCGAATTCCGTAAATCGACCAGAATTGTCGTTTTCAAAAGTTGTGCTGAAGAGTCAGCGAAATAAAATGTAATTGCTATTAAAAGCATTAAAATAAATCCCCAAAATTATAAACTGATCAATTTAATAATGTTGAACATTTTTAAAATCGTTGAGCATCTTACTCTACTTACTCTACTCTACTTACTCTACTCTATGTTTACAGTTTAAGTGTATTTTAAAACCATTTTTTTATAAACATCTATAAAATATTGCGTCAAAATCAAATCGACCAAACTTCGCAAATCAGTTTAAAAACATGACATATTACCTATGACCGTGTTTGAGAGCGATAATATTGAGAACAAACCAGTTTTTCTCACTAAAACCCATTTTTCGAACGAACATTTGTATGGCAGCTACAAGAAGTAATCATCCGATCCGGTCGGTTCCGACATATTAGCAGCGTGCAGTAAAAAGAAGACTCTGTGCAAAGTTTCAGCTCGATAGCTCCAAACATGGTACAACTAATAAGGTACGGCACTCGCTGTATGCGGCCTCGGCTCGGGCCACATAATTTTAGTATGCGGTAGACATTTGCCATGAAAGGTTGTACCCGCGCATGCCCGTTTTTTGCTGCGCATTTGGGTGGTGGATTTTTTGAACGATCTCGTAGTTGTTTTGTTGTTGCTGCTTTACAAGAAAATGTATTCATATTTAATAAATTGCTTGCTCTTTTTTAATTCTTTTTGTTGTTGCTTAAGTGCACATTTGGGGGGTGGGTTTTTAGAGTGAATTGATATCGTTTTTGGTTTGATGTTGCTGCGTTGCAAAAAAAAATGTGTTCAAATTTAGTGCAGAGTGCAGTGCCATGTTGTTGTGTTTTTGGAAATAAAATGCTTACATACTTATGCACTGCGTGCACTTGCCATTTTGTTGTTATTATTGTTGTTTCATCACAACAGAAAATGTGTACATAATTACGTATGTAGATACATTTTTTAATGCACACACATACACGCATATTTAATTTGTGTGCATGTGCGCTCGTTGATTCTCGCTCTCACCCTCCCTCTCTTTCGCACTCTCAGCAAAGCGCTTGGGCCACATTTTTCAGCTGAATGCCGTACCTTGTGTAGTTGTACCATGGCTCCAAAACTTCTTGACTAGTTCGCGAAGAAACAGACAGACGGACGGACGGACAAAGCTTAATCGACTCAGCTCGTCAGGCTGATCAATAATATACATATATACTTTATGTGGTCGGAGATGATTCCTTCCATGCGTTACAAAATTCTGGGCAAAACTATAATACACTTTTCCAGTGTATAATGATTTTAATATACACTTAAGCTGTAAACATTTTAAGTAGTGATGATATTATTAAATTGATTAGTTTATAATTTTTGGGATTTATTTTAATGCTTTTAATAGCAATTACTTTTCATTCCGCTGACTCTTAGCACAACTTTTGAAAACGACAATTCTGGTCGATTTGCGGAATTCGGAACAGCAATAAACTCGATTTGCGACAATTCCACTCGTTTTCGGAATTCGAAACAGGCCCGAAAACCGACGTTTTGGCAGTGGCTCACAACCCCCATATCTCACTTTTTTTTAGTTGACGTCACAAAACCAAAATATAATTTTTTTTTAATTCATAATTCCATCAGAAAGGCAATTGACCAAAGATATTTCCTTCATACTTACTTTTGGCGTTATGAAAAAAATGTTAACTAATATAAACAAAAATCTTCACATAAACAAAAAGTTGTACATTATTTTTTTTTGTGGCCAACATTTGAGTGGCTCACAACCCCCACTGGCTCAAAACACCCAATTCTCCCCTACTGACTTACTACAGGAAAAATTAAGAATTTAATTGTAATTTTTTTATACCACTTTTAAAACTGCGTAATTTCATTGACAAGTTGACTGATTGAAAAAAATATTTTTAATGTTTTGGGCGCGTTTGTTCGCTGCTTTAAAATTGTCGGAATATATTATATTGCTTTTGCTATAACCAAATAAGAAGGAATCAAAAGCACATCGACACGTTAGGTCGCGTCAGCCTTAAGCCCCATACGGACATCAGAAGTTACGAGATGTTTCATACGAAAATTGAGCGAAGAAGAAGCAGAAGTTACAACTTCGCCTCTTGAACTTTTTGCATGGACGGAGGTGTTATTTTTCCATGACGAAAAAATGTCTTTAATTTGAAAGAGCGGAATGTCATTTGTGATCTTTGGCACCCCAAGCATTCGGACGTAAATTTTGTAAACAAGGCTTGAGGAGAAGTGGCCGAGCTTCTACAAAAAATCAACTTGGCATCAAAACAAAATACGATCGAGCAGTGTGACCTACCGCCAACTAAATTAAAAATACCAAATACTGAAATTTCTGGCGTAATGTTTTTCCTAAGTATGGTAACACCGCTCTTACGTTCCATGGCGACGAAACATAGGGGAAAGTTAGCTAAATTACGTACTTTGGATGTCCGTATGGGCCTTTAGAGAGCATTTCCTGACATTTATAAAGATAAGCCGGCACGGGTTACCGTGATATTACCTTCTTAAAATTTTATTTGTAACTGTTTTGACCTTAAACTTTTAATTTAAAAGTAACAAAAGAGGGTATTTGATTATTTTGGGACACCCTAAGGCCGGGTTTACATTGGGGCACAGCGCGTCACGTTTCAGTGTCACGGTGTCAGCCTTATTGAAAGGGTTTTTGCCAACAATTAATTTAACAAATATGCTGCGCAACAGGAACACAGAAATTTTCTTAGTTTCGACATCATTAAATAATTTTCATGTTTTAGATTGTTCCAAACGGCACACTGTGCGCAGTGTAATGGTACATTTGTGGGAATGACTAATCGAATTTCCTAGATTGAAAACTCTAAGAAAATTTCACCAATGAACCATGCGACTAAGCTGAATTCCTAGCCCGCGCAAATCGACCTCGAATCTTATGGACATGTAAGGATTTGGTCTTCTTCAACTATTATTTGTTTTTCACTTCGCATTTCGCATTTCTGTGAAGAAATCTCAAATGTCCTTAATATTTGAAGTCGATTTGCGCAGGCTAGGAATTTGTTTTGGACGCTTGGTTTCCTGGTGACAATTTCTTAGAATATTCTGTAGACTACGTTTTTGCTCTACGCTTTGTTGACCCATACTAATTGGGCTTGGCTCCCGTTGAGAGAAATGCATGGCAGAATCGGAAGTAGCCACAGATTTGCCAGACTCTAAACACACTACACTAAACATGGCAGTTAATTGAATCTTATGGGCACGCTACAACTTTTCCTCGGAGGTCCAGTTCGATGAAGCTCTTATCCAAAATCGTTCTAAAAGCAAAAACATTCGGGGATTTGTACTTCGCCGAGACATGAGACTTGCCGAGCGGAAAATATATGTGTTCTGCATATGTGCCCAAATGAGAGAGGACATGAGTAAGTACGCGATGAAAGCAAAAGGGGTTAGTTTGAAAGATGATGAATTAAAAAGTAAACACCGCGTTCGTTCCATAAATTTAAATTCATGAATAAGTTTTTAGAACTTCTTATGTTATATATGAAATAAAAATAAATATCTTAGTACGTAGTCATTAATGCGTACTACGCGTGGCAGGGAATTCATCCTTGCCAAGGAAAAGATGGCACCAATAGTCTAATGAGTCCGAGTGATAGGCCCACAACTTTGGGAAACAGGGAAGCCAGCTTTTGAATTGATACCATCCAGCCGAATGGTTGCTTATAGGGATAACGCTGAGGAGGGGGATTTACATTATTAATGGGTATTCCCCTAGATGAAATGTTTTCCCACCTCGACGTTCTCCAGTATGAGTGCTTAGATGAATTTTCGAGTCACGCT